>JABVXS010000429.1:0-32333 GCA_013365335.1 Madathamugadia hiepei
TACACAACACACATACACAACACACATACACAACACACATACACAACACACACACACACACACACACACCAAATACATACATGACACACAGGCATACACACACATAACACACAGACGGACAGCCCTAATTAAAATTGAAAGGTTAATTGAGAAATGCAAATAGAAAACTGTGATACATGAAATGTGATATGATGAATAACGATTTCATTCAAATGGATAAAAGAAAAAATTAATTAATAATCAATTTATCTTAATTCGTTGCTCCAGGTGGTGGCATATTGAAGAGATGCAAATCTTTAATGGAATTATTGAATTCATCGTCATCAAAAAATTAAAATTATGTAATTTCATTTCAAATAAATAAAATTAATTGAAAACAATGAATTAAAAATACCTCAAAGTAAAGTATTGAATGATTTTATTAAACAAATTTTAACATTTCAAATTTTAATTTTGTAAAATGAAAAAACAATCATACTTTCAGTATTCTTGGAACTATTAGAAGTAAGCACTGGTCTTCCAACCACCAATTCAATCACCCTATCCTGCCGCCTAAGTAAAGAGGCTATTTGTTGTGGGGTCATTCCATGTACACTGATTCCACGAATCCGTAATAAATGATCACCTGGACATAAACGTTTATCCTGAAATTGATGAAAGCATTAATGAAATGAAATGCAACAGAGACGAATTTTTTCGCTTTTTCCCTGAAAGATTCAAATTTTGAATCGAGTATTATTATTGATGCTTGATAGCAAGGTAAGGATACAGTGCCGACCGTATGAATTCATCCAACAACATTCACGTTTACAGCGAAAGAAATTCGGAATTCATGCATCAATCGTAGAGCAAAAGATTGAAAAGCTGGCTAGTTGCTATTTAATCATTGTCGCAAATGAATTCACTTGCCTAGTATTAATTAGATTCATAGAGTAATTCAAAATTTAGTTAAGCAAACAGCTCGTCACCATTGACACTTGCTCTTTTAGTCAGATTTTACCAATTAATTAGAGTAAATTATAATGGATCAGATTGCATTATGTCTGCATGTCTTGACGATGCGATGCGGTATTGGTACGGCATGTCTTGACGATACGGTATTGGTACGATATGTCTTGAAGATACGGTATTGGTATGGCGTGTCTTGAAGATACGGTATTGGTACGGCATGTCTTGACGATACGGTATTGGTACGGCATGTCTTGACGATACGGTATTGGTACGCATGTACTTGACGATACGGTATACATACAGATTGCATTATCTATTTTTTTACATTTCCCTCTTGTTCTAAACAAACCTTATGAGCAACACTTCCGGATAGAATCGTTTTGACAACAACACCACTTGATGTACCACCAACAATACCGAAACCCAACCCAAAACCGGGAGTATTCGGGAGGTGAATAATTTCTACCTCGGTCCAATCACTCGTCAACTGTAGCGTGGAAAATTTGTTTAAATGTCTTTCAATTTCTAATATAAAAACTGACAAAAAAGAAAGAAATTTTTTTCTAATGAATCTCTTAGTTCGAAGATCAATTCATTTGATTAAATTTTAAAAAATTTTTATAAGTACATAGGATTCATTGAACAAATTCTTAGCTGAAATTTATTAACAATTCAATAGTATTCATTCCTTGTTGAAAGTTTGAATGAAATTTTCAATTTGTTGACAGAACAGAGCACTTTTTAACATTTTGTAGACGAAAAACATGAGAAAAATAATTTTAATAAATAGAAAATTATTTCAAAATTATTAAAAATGCAATAAATAATATCACGTCAACGATAAATCCGTGATAATTTTCATGCAAAAGGATACCATCTGCGGTGAGTGACGTAACAACGTGAGGATGACAATGGACGCGTGACTCTCCGATTCGTCGTTGTATGTTTCTCCTTCAAAGTTTTCAACAAGCTCTTCGTAGCGATCAATTAAAGTGGTGAAAGCAGAAGACTGTGAGAGCGGGACTGCAACGTTCTCACTATCACACTTCCATAAAGCATCCTGCTTGGCCACTTCACCACCATCGTCGCCCTGTGGTTGAGCCAAGGCTACACCTAATGCACTCGTTGATCTTCTGTCTCCTTCACTTTCCTTTACCCTTCTGTCTCCAAAAATGGTTCCCGTAAACTTTGGGCAATTTAACGACGGTGACTTTTGCTCTTTAACATTACCGTCACTCTCCTCTCTTCCATCTAACTGGTTATCCTTTAAAGTAAACAATGAAATTGTAATTGATGTCTCCGAAGAGGTTATCACCGATGGCACTAGGAATGTACAGATAACTCAAAGATTGAAACAAAGTTAAAAAAATGTTTCAAGTGGAATATGAAGCGAACTGTTTAATAATGGTGTTGGTTGATTCGATAATATCAGACTGGTAAGAAATTGTTGATTAGAAATTATCTAATTTCAACATTTCAATTCCTCTTCTCCTGCCCTTTTAAATTCTGTCTCTTTTCTTAAACTAATTTTTATTTTTATCTTTCCTGCTTGATCTCATTAATGGTTGATTCCTCCGGTGGACTGGGAGACGAGAGTGCGGTGAGTGAAAAGCAGACAGAATTAATCTAATAGCCAATACTGTAACATTTCAGTTTCAAATTTACAAACTTGTTAATCCTGAGCTTTGTGGTTCCTGTATATTTCGCTTATTTCTTTGCAAAAATTTTCAAAGTGAACTGTTACTTTATTATATTTTGTGAAGGATGCAACTGGAACAGTTTCAGGTTTCCCGGTTGTTGATATGATGAAATGTTGATCAAGTGCCAAAATTTGATCACCAATGTGAATTCGACCACCTGACCTGCAAATCACTGTTCTTTTACTCGAAATTATCCACTTTAATTTTATTATTTCAACAGAGTATGATAACGATAAATAAAACAAACAAAAAACAAAGCTGTCGCATCTCAAGGATTTAAATTTTTTAATTAAACATTACATTTCTTGCGATTAGCCAGACATTACATTTTGCGATCAACGAAGGGTTACATTTTGCAATTAACAAAGGTATGAAGGTTCCACATCAACACTAGCAAACAAAGGCTTTGTTGTGCATTTAGAATTTTTTGTCAAGAAAGGATTTCGCAATCAGATGACTGACTTCATTGCATTTTCATTTTTTACGACATGCCGCCGTCTATGTCAGCTTACTTCTTAAGCAACTGTTGCAGATATCAACTCATTAATACTTTTCTGCATTTCTGGAAATCAATCGAACAAAAGGACATTTCTCTGGAGAATTCCAATCGAAAAACAATTGTAAACAATAATGACTCCATCACCGAGCATTGCCTTACTTATGGCATTTCACTAGAAATTTCAACGATTTGAAATAAGCAAAATCATCTGGTCCATCGATCAATGATTCATAACAAGAATTCCAATCGAAAAAAATTAATAGAAATAAAGATTTTTGCAGTTTATAAAAAATTTCGCTCTTGTGAGATGGATAAACAGCATATCTGAATGATCTGATTCCTAACAGCCTTGATTATTTCTGAAGCATTGAAACATCCCACAGATTGTACCAAATATAGGATGAGAGGAGGAAAACTGAAGAAATCAGTGGGGAAATTCTTTAATGGTAATTACGCAATCAATATTTTTTTAAAACAGGAAAAAGGAAGATAAGAACTTTCTGAAAATTATGATTAATCCGTTGAGACAAGTACTAAGCTCAAGCCATAGCATTAGTTAAATGGTTGCACATTTATTTGTCAACAGCGCTTAGTAATACCACTTATTTGCGCGAGCCTAAATTCACTGACAACATGTAACAAAATAAGGCCCTACTTTTAATCAATAAACAGTTCACTTAATTCCGACCTATAAATTCAAATTTATTTTTGAAACAGCTTATTCTGAGCTTTAAAAGTTGATGAAATCAGACAAGATAATTTATATGTGGAGAGAGAGAGAGAGAGGAATAAACAAGATAATCAGTAACAGAGATGGATGTCCGATGAGTGAAAGTGAAATTCTAATTTTGAAAGTTAAGACAAAAATAAATTTTAAGCTAACATCCTAAACGTTAAAGCGCTCCGTTGTTTACTTTGTTTTGAAGTTCTGAAAATTGCACAATGAAGCAATGCTTTTACTCCCTTCAGTGATCGTTATGAATTTGTCACCACCACATGAGACAAAGTGGTAAGGACTGTTGCGAATGATGATAATGTCAAAAGGGTAGAGCAAGTGTACAATTAAATATCAATTATGTTCTAATTAGCTATGAGGACAATGGAAAATTTTTCGAGTTACATGATTACCTTGTCTATCCAATCCTCTTGGAATAGCAATGCCTTTCAGCCCTTAGACAAGCAAGTAGGAATACCAATAAATTTCAGTATTACAACCAACAAAATATTTTGCTGAATGGCCTAAATAATTTTTTGGATGGCCAGAATGTGAGTGACTTATATGATGGGCCTATAACTATGAACACCAATGAAAGGATTGTTGCTATAATTAAATTATAGAAAGACCTTGAACAGAAGTTCTTAAAGCCGATTAAAAGTAATATCCAATTATTAAAATATTATTGAATTTTAAAATTAAATTTTGTGGGATGAAATTGTCCTACCATTGGTATATACTGAAAATAATTAATATCACACCTTATCCTGCTATCGCTGAGTTATGCTCGAATTTCAATGAATAATTGCATTACTTTTCTGTAGGTGACAGGTAAGATAGCATGGAAAGACTTAGTTGTCAAACAGATAGCTAACAATCCGAGAGCAACGGATTAAGACTTCAATTTCAGTTTTAATTGAAATAAACTTTGTATCCATTTGGACGATAGCAATAAATGTCATGAGCATTCATAAAACAAAATTTTAATGCAGAAGAATTTTTTGCTGTAGGAAAATTGAAATTGTAGTGAAAAGTGAAATTGAAATTCTCTTGAGACACAAAGCCAAATGATTTGAATCATTTGGCGCATTTTCAGATTGTTATTGATCGGTCTTTTTTGCAGAACAAAAAAACTTTCTTCATTCAGTTATTTTCCATTATTTCAGTACATTACATTTATAATCAAACAGTTAAAAACTCAAACTTTGTAAGTGGCAAAATGTTGTGCCGAAAGTAACAATTTCAATTGATTAACAATTGAGGCAGATTTGATAAATCAAACTAAATTAATTAAATGAATGTTGAAGTGAATTTGATTTTGCCAATGTCATTATTTCATTTCATTTTTACAAAACAAAATTTTCGTTGCTTAATTAAATTCCATAACTTCTATAATTCAAAAACAACTAGCAGCCTAGAAATGCGCCAACTGATTTAAATCAATTAGCATCAAGTGAATTTCAACTTTCAATTTAATTTTTCTTTAGCAAAGTTTTCAAACATAACCTTAAAAAAACGAAGCGATTTATAAAGGTAACTATCATAAAAGCTTACTTTGCCCTGATGTCTTGCGGCCCATTAATAATTAGATGGCTGCCCGCATTGTCAGCTTCCACTACCAAGCCACAAATTTCTTGCGCTTCCTGACCGACAAATACCAATTTCTAGAAAGGTTCGGAAACATAAACTGATATGATCACCCACTTGTCCAATCTTCTAGAAGCAACAACTTCGCACAGCCAACTAAGATAGGACAGTAGACCTGTTTTATAAATACCGGATCTCGATATGCACTAGTAGAAGTGAATGAAAATAAAGGATTGTAGAGGAAAACTTTGAAATTAAAATTTGAAGGAAAAGAATACCTGATTTTGCTTTACAAGAGGTGACAATACACTTTCCAGATATTTGCGCAGATTGTTAAATTTTGGATTCGATTTTAATAGACTGTCAACTGCAACACAAATAGCATAAAATGAAAGGCATTCTACGAAAGCTGCAAGAAAGCGACAAAATCGCCTTTAGCACCAATAAAATTTCAAAAATTTAAAATGGGAAGTAATTAAATTAAAAATTGTTCATAAACTTACAAGAGAAAATTTACCTGAGACCTTCACTTTGTGCAACTTTGTGAAAGGCGATGTAATCTGATGAGTTGGTGAAACATGATCACTTCTTTCAGACGGTAAGTTTGGTAAATTCTGGAAAAATTAAATTAGTTTTGCCAAAAATTTAAATCAGTGTTATCACCCAAATTAATATTAACAAATAAAATCAATCATTGCAAATATACTTCTGCCAAATCAATTTTTGCAAGTCCTAATTTTTTCAGACTCTCGCCCTTTTCTATTACTCAGAAATTTAATTGCATTTCAAGTTTAAAGATATGAATATTTGATGATCGATGAGAAACTATTTCAGCTTAATCTGGAAGCAATAAATCATCGATTTTCATAATTAATTCATAAAATTTTTATTTTAATTAACTGCTCACATTCTAAGGTTAACGTAAGAGTAAATCAGAAAATAATTATAAGTATAAATCGTATAGATTTGGTCTTGCCAGCAAAGCTAGTTTAAGCAAATAGCAGGGAGGAAGTTTGTTTCACTGAACACAATTCAATCTTTTCTCTTCAGGTTAATCTTTCAGTTATTTTATTTCATCAAAATAAAAAGTATTCAGAGATTTTTCAAATTTAATCATTTTCGAAAACATTTACAAATTCCATTGAAAAAAAAGCACTGAATAACACCCTTGGAAGTCAATTTGATGAAATATAATAGTTGCAGGAGTTACCTTTTGCCCTTCCCCTTCGAATCTAAGATCTTGAAGGACACGTTTAAGTACACTTATGTCGTTCCTTACCACGTCGCTAGTTTCACGTTGCCGCAATCCCTTCAATAACTGCCAAACAAGTTCTCGATATACACCTAAATTTACCAATTAATTAGTAAGAAAACTATTTTACCTAACTATTTTCACCTTTTTAATAATCTCTCGGTCCAATATACTTTGAAGATTATCATTTCCGAATTGGAGAACTCAAAATTAAAAATGTATTGTGTAGTTCAGTTTTCAAATTGTCAGAATGAAATAATAAATGAATGTAAATTCTAGAAGAATGAATTGGAAGGATTATATGAGAGTGAAGAGGGAAAGGTCTTTTCCTTTACATTGAAAAGCTTCTTCGATCACTCCCTTGAAGGTGGTTTAAATATCTTCCGGATTGGATCGAATAACCAATATTCGTTCAAGCAAACAATAGCTATGTACCCTTTCGGTCGGATCACTAAGAATGAGCCAGACCAACGGTAAGTGATCCACGGGTCAAATTACTAGAACTGTCCCAGGAAATAGTAAGACCCCCTAATTTTGCAAATATCCTTTCCTCATTTTTCGTATTTTTTTTCAAAAAAAAAAAAATATTTCCTTTATTCTTATCCTTATCATATCATCATTGAATCTGAGAGTGAAATTTACAAAAACAAATTATAATTCGAAATAGTTCTGAAATTCAGCATTTGCTTCTCAAGAACACTCTTACCCTACTCATTGAAAAACTTTGCTAATCAAAAATCGTTCGATAAAAACGTTGAAAATCTTACGATATTGAAGTATACTATCTTCTTCTTCTTCTATGACCTTTGCTTCATTAGTGAACACTATGGCAAATATTAGTTCGACCTATTTGTAATGATTGCGAAGAAATATTTTCGAAATTTCGTTCATGATCACGAAGTGCTAAATTATTTTTGCTCCCTTTTTTAGATGCAACTTGGCAATTCAAAAACATCTGTTCATTTCGAAATTTACTACTTAAATAAATCATAAAGTTTAATGTCTAAAATATAAATCATTTTTCTTCACAATTCTTAGGCTTTCCAATGTATTGCAAAGCAATTTGAACTAATTAAATGAACACTTTTTTGTCAATTAATTTGTATTTATTTGCTTTAGAATTTAATGAATAGTGAATTCACTATTAAAATCAAAAGTTTATGGTAGTAAATTCTTGAAAAACTGTATCAATAGTGATTTTCCTCACTCTCGAGAACAAAATCAGGTGGCAGTAGCCAAGTTATATGGCTGGTGATATTAGCACCTCAATAAGGTTTCATAACTTGTACACTATTATAACGCGTCTCATTATGCTTTATGAATAAAGCTTCAATTACCCAAGTCATCAGGTTCTCGCTTAAGCTTGTTACACAGCAATATCTGCATATATTGCTTACGTTCGTTACACTGCCATGGACAGTACTGATATCTCTATCCAGATGTCACTCAGCAACTATTCGATAATTCCTAGCAGACAAAGCCAACTCTTAACACAAAATGAATATCCAATTTTCTGTACAGTGTTACAATTTGGACCTCCGGAACTGGAAGATAGACTGTTGCAAGAAGTGTAGACACCTGTTATAATGATATGCTTAACAATTAGTGTTCAGAGCTTCAAATCGCTTCATATTTAACGGTCTCCTGAGAAGCACAGATATACTTATTCCCAATGGTATAACGTTGACACATTTCAACGTTTATTGTACCTTGATAACTGATCATATCATCATCATATCCTTAGAAATCAGAGAATCCAACGAAAGATGACGACAATTACAGTCGTTGAAGACAAAAGTTGCAGCTTGAAGACACAGCAGTTGAAGACAACAGTTGCAGCAATTGAAGACACAGCAGTTGAAGGCAACAGTTGCAGCAGTTGAAGACCAAAGTTGCAGCAGTTGAAGACAACAATTGCAGTAGTTGAAAACAACAGTTGGAGCAGTTGGGAGACAGTTATTACTTTTCATCATATTTGAATGAAAGAAAAAAGAAAACTTCCTATTCGCTGCCAGAAAACTTTTTTCTGCAAAAATTAATTTGGAATTAACTCATCATACCGTTACGTGCAGTATTAATTCAAATTCCTACTAATCCTTTGCTTGGATCAGATCATATTTACATTTCCTGCTCGAGGCGGCTTAATTAATTCACAAATAATAATGGTTGAGATAATTCAGGTTGTCAACATTTTAAAAAATATGTCTTTAACTAAAGAGAGGAAGAGAGAGAAGAAAGAGAGGAAAGACTCTCTCTCTTTCTCTCTCTCTCTCTCTCTCGAGAGACAGAGAGAAAGAGGTAAAGAAAAATTTTGTTCCTGAACTTATTAAATTAACTATTCTTCTGATAAAATATATTGAGTGGAATTCAGAAAAGAAAAAATATTTGATTTCATATAAGAAATGAAAGCTTTCACTTCGAAGCCAATTTGTACTTTGGAACTTGAAATGAATCCAATTAATCTCAAGTTTCAAGTGCGAGAAAACTGCAATGATTTGCAATAGTTTGAAAAGCCATCCATTATCTATAACTTCTACATACAATTCTTTCATTCAAATAATATAATTCAATCAGTAAAAAACCTCAAATAAATGTAGCGAAAATTCGAAAATCATTTCAGTTATTAGTTAATTTGATTAAGATGAAAATGGACTTAATGGAAGGAAACGCTTGAATATATGGCCCATGTTGTTAATGCACCACGATTGGCACTTAGTGTAAATGGGTTGTGGTACCTGATCACCTCATCTGTGCCTCATTTTGAAAGAAATTTGCTAGTAGAGAATTCATCATCACCACTGCCATCAACAACATCGCCAACACCGCAACACCCAGCACAAACTCCACCAAAAGTGTCACCTTATAGCAGAATTACTTTCCTAATCGATCTTTAACATTTTTTTGCTTTTACGGCAAACCCAATACTACTTATTCAAGAAGTGAAATTTGTAAGTTTGAGACTCATCTTTGGATAAAATAAAATTACTAAAACAAAATTATTACAACACAATGTTCCGTTTTCACACGTCATTGTTGGTGCAAGAAGAAAGCAGTTATCTGTGGCCTCTAAAGAGTGGTGCAGCTGTTTCTTCAACCAAAATTATTATTGCGACATTTCAAGAGAACATGCTTAGAGAGCTTATCATGGCTTCAAATCTCAACTAACTTTGAACAAAGCCAAAAATGCAATGAAAATACTTGAACTTTTAATTTGAGCTTACCAACTTTCTCACTGCTGCTTAATTGATTATCCATTTGAAATGGCGAATGAAAAACTTCGAATCTAAAACCTTAAATTATGCCAGATTTTTAAAATTGTCAATAATTAGAATATAAAAACGAGTACGGAATGAATCATTTCAATTATATCAGTTGAATTAATTCGTGAATAGAATATATCAAGAATGATAATAGTGGGTTGGGCGGGGGAGAAGGAGGGAATGAGAGAAGTAGTAAACTTGGAAGCATCAGTTTACAAGTGGTTGGATGAGAAGTGAACATCAATGGGAGAGCAATAAAATAAGGTATGCAATGTAGTGATCGTCGCTGTCGCTGTAGCCGTAACTGTGGTTGTGGTTGTCGTCGATTCGGGTGGCGATGTACAAAGGATAGATAGATAGATGGATGGATATGTGGGGGATGGAAGGATGATTAGAGTGAATGAACCTTCAAAAACATCCAAAAATGAAGCTAAACTTTAAAAGCTGTGTAAAGTCTCTTTATCTGTCATCCTCTTCAATGTTCTTCCCATCTTTTGTTTTATTTAAACGAAATTTCAGTAAAACTTCCTATCAGTTATCGATGGTCATAGTAATATTGCAGTTGATATCTGTGAATGTCTTAAGAACATTATAAATTTATCAAGGTTAATGATCAGAAGTTATGCAAAGCTATCCGTTGTTTACATACTGCAAGCTGGTAAGCCTGGGAAAACAGTAAAGCCATGTGTAAAATAGACAACCAGTGAAATTAATCATATTGTGGAGTAACTTACTTGTTTAATGATCAAAATGATGTTTGAATGAAATTTTATTAATTAGCTTAGCACTGTCTGCTACTAATTATGACGAACCAAAATATTGCTTATCCAGCAGTGATAAGCATTACTCAGACAAACGGATAATTCGATCAGCACTTATTCTTCTACTTAGCGTTTGTCGCACGTGGTTGTAGGGTGCACTATTGTAGAGCGTCGTCTACACGTCATAGTTCTGTGCTTCGTCCATAAGCCAGAAACCCTTGCTGATCATGATTCGCATGTACCAGGTCTTGTGCATGCACGTCATCGTTGGAGTACGCCCTAGCACTCATGCGACTGCGATTAGATTTGTCCGACTGGCCCATCGCTAAGGTCTGTCGTCGGGAACCCGACCGCTTACGATCGATAAATGATACAAAATCTCTATTAGTACTTATTGAAACTATTAAAATGAATTGACCTGAGGGAAATTTACCATATGTTCAAAGGCCGAAAACTAATGATTTGACAGGACAGTTTTAACATTTATTTTCCCGAATAGAAACAAACATTTTTTTAAAGTAAAATTTTATTTGTGAATAAATATTACGATTGGTTATTGGCTTCATGTGAATAAAGATCAAATATATTAAGACAAGCTCGTTTTTATCTATTAAACTGAATTTATTCAGTTTTTTAATTAATATTGTATAGAAATTTTTAAAAAAATGGACTGTGAAAATTGATGATTTTTAAGAAAAAAAAAAATACAATTTCTTTTCTTAAGAATCACCAACTGGATACTTTGAAAATATTATAAAAATAAATTGAATTCAGTAATAGAAAAAAAAAGAGAAAGACTAAGAAATTTTTCGTAAATAAATTGAACTTTCACTTGTCTACTTGTTCTATTATTTTGATTGATTGCCCGCTTTTTTTCAAAGTTTTAAAAAGACAAACTTACTTCCCTCATTTCCGAACTCTTTCCAATTATTTCAATCTAATAAACAAGAAAAAAGTAGTCATTTGTCTTTTAGTAAATGACGCATTCAAGAAACAAAAACCGTAGGAATCATTAATTGCAGTTTCATTTAAAGATTTCGAATTTAATTACTCAAATCTTAATTAGCAATGAAAATAGTCCATTTACATCATTTGAATGAGCATCGATGGACGGAATCGACCCATCCGATACATTTCCAGATATTGAAAGAAGCAATTTGATTGAAAGCTTAAACAATTAAATCTTTAATGGCATTAAAAGATCAGAAGAAATTGCGAAGTTTTCATTGACGAATTACTTGGATTGTTAAGCACTGAAAGATTTTTAAATACAGAAATGTTCATATTACAGTACAACACTCTCACTGTTGCAGTTCATCCTTCCATTCGATTGTGACTTATTGTCGTCGTTACTGTCATCACTGTTGCCTCTGTTATTCTTATTAGTGCTGCTTTGCCGTAACTGTTGCAATAACTGTGAAGGTCATTCTTGTTGTTGTCATTGCAGTTGCTAATATCTTCACTTTTTCACTATGTTCCGAAGTTATTTGCTGTACAAATTTGATATTTTCATAATTGAATCACTATTTTGGTTTATGCAATGCAATTATTCACACCTTTCCCGCTATTTCTCGTTATGTTTTTGGCTGACACAAACAAGTATTTGTCTGAAAAGCTTTGCTTCGAAATATTTATTCTTTTTCGACATAATACCAGGATGTCAGCGAGTAATAGAACTCGACAATAAGATTACACAGGTCGACTCGATCACAAGCTCAGTCACCAGACGATTAATTTTCACGCCCCTGCAAAATTATTTTGCATCGAATATGTGATGATCGGATGATCCTCTCCTTTTACATTGTGGAGTGGTCTACAGCATTCCCACTGTGCATCTCTCACCTTCTAATGGATTATATAAAAGTTACAGTAATGAAGCCTTTTTGTCACATAATTTGGCCTCACTTGATGAACTGGGTGATTATCGACAATTTGCGGTAAATTAACAGTCAATGGAATATGGCAGCAAAGGCGATCTTCGTAGGTGTGATTGCTGATTCAGAAGTTAATAGTTGGAGGAAAGATTTGTTAAGATCAAAGCATATGTCATCCCTTTGGTTAGTTATTTTTTGTGCGATGAAAATTCTTTTGTTCCCTGAAATATTTTGGAACACAGAAATACTTTCATTTCTTTAATAAAACATGTCTCGGATTTTCTCAATACAAATTCAGTCTTGAAAAAAGCATCCCCCATTGCTTACTAGAACTGATGTAAAATGATTCCATTTTTGCAAAAAATTTCGGTTTTTCAGTCTCCAGGTCTCAAGATGAATTCTGGTACTGCCGCTTTCCTTGTACAACTAAATGTTCCGTACCGATTTGCAATACCCAATTCTCCCTCCCCTTTCTGACGCTTTGGATTTTTCCAGTTATTTTATTCTAATTCCAATATTGTGATCAAGTTAAATAAGTTCAAATTGAATATCTATCGTTTATTTATTGATTTTCAAGCAAACTAAAAATGTAAATTTCGATTTGAATTTAAATTGACTTACTTTCTTTCATCCTTTCCACTGATGTATTCCAAAATTATGACTTCGAAAAATGCGAGAATCCAGGAGATCAGAAATTATTCGCCTGATTTGTGCTTGTTTATCATTTCTTGTAGCAGTTGATTAGTCTTATATTATAAATTAATTGAAATTAGTAAAACTGAAACGATTTTTGTGGAGTTGAATAATTTTAGAATCTAATAATTACAAGCACGTTAGTGTTTTAAAAATAAATCGAATAAAATGATCAGAGAAATTTTAAAACTTAAACCTTATCTGAAAAAGAAGAAAAGTGACTATTTATTGTAACAATGTAACAACCACGTAAACAAAAAGTATCAAATTAGATGAACCAAAATTCCATGCGATTTCTGTATTTTCATCATTATTTGATTAAGCAGGAAAAAAATCATACGAGGCAATCCAATAGAAACTGTTCCATTACAGTAAAGTTTGTCTAATTATATTTATTATTTGCCATGTTAAGTACGAACTATCGGCAAATTAACATTTATTGCGTTTGTGTTCCACGTGCTTTCGACTCATTACATCTATTTATGCAATTCATATGCCAACGATTTCAACCTTAACAACTTCCACCTTCATTAATTCCAACACTACTAATTTATTATACCAAACAATTACTTTAAGACAAAGCTGAGAGATAATTTTTGGTAAATAGATCCGCTGTTTACATTTCACAGTTCAATTCTGATACTCGTATTACATTAGAATTTTAAGATTACAAACTAAAACATGAGAAGCTTCGAATTTCAAAAATAATTGTGAATTTAAAAAAAATCAGCAAATTTCTTACTAAATCGTAAAGATCGTTTAAAAAGAAAAAGATGGCAATCAATAGTACAAATCATTTGTTGCTTTCTAGCACAGAAAAATGGCCTTTGACTAGTAGAATGATTGAGCTGACTTAGATTTCATCTGCATGATTAGTGAAACTTCATGCCACAAAGGTTATTTTTCACAAAAATAAATTATAGAAATGACAACACATCCGTCATTAACACTGCTATCACTAAAGCTACAACCGTAGTAATGACTACTCCATTTCGGTTACAACCCCAAATCATTCCAATCGACAGTTCATCGACATATATACTGTTACGATCACCAGTATTATTATCAAACCTCACATCGATACAAAGTTACAAATAGAGTCAGGAAAAGCTTATCATTACCACTATTATTGTTTTCAAGCAATGAGCCCAGCAGTAAACAGCGTTTTTTAATCAAATCCATCATGTATGTTCTAGCATTTCGTTCATCAGCCCTCATTTATGTAATAGTTAAAAGACTAATTCGCCATTTTCATGTCAATTTCAACAAAAAGTTGAACATATTGACTAAAAATGCTTCTTATCAAATCTCGTTACACAATGGGATCATCAACTGAACAGATCAAATCATTTCTACATTTCTATTTTTCGTTAAATTTTCGCAGCATAAATCAACTGAACCCTAACCAACAATTACCTGAAAAAAAAAACTAAAATTGCACCGAAGAGAAGAGTGTTTACGCAACTCAATATGAAACCAAATGAACTGAGTCATTGAATAAACTCAAATCAAAATGAATATAAAATGAAAACGAAAAGCTCGAAAGCAAATGCTTGTTGACCCGCCAGAAAGCACAAAAAATGTACAGAAAGAAAATGCATGATAACAGGGCATCAAGTTATTCTTTTCAATCTACAGTCCTATCGAAAATCTCAAGTTTTTCAAAATAATGTTAAGAAGTTGAGAAACTGAAGGCGCTTGGAACTTTTAAATGAAGTTAACGAGTAATGCGCAGCATAAATGAACATATTCGACAATGTTTGCTACTGAAGAACTGGTGAATGTGGACCATTTCTCAAAAATTCGCTCTCGAAACGATCCAGATCTGTATTCAGAAATGACGCTTTCCCCCTGTAATACTCAGGCTTTATTACATTTCGCAACTGTACTCAAGTTATAACATCAAAAAAAAGATCGCACGAGAAGCAATGATAAGGATATTAGCCTACCGCATAAAACAATACTTCAAAAATAACATTTAAATATACACAAATGTTCTATTTATATAAGCAAATAAAAATCGAAAACAATTCACATACTAAAATTTTATACTTTTTTTCAATCGCGCTAAACAGTTTTTATTATCATTCACCATTATTTAGAAGAAAAGGTACTGTAAAAAGCATACTTTATTGTATTAAGCCCTTTGGTAACACGATCAATCTTTCCAATTTCTTTCCGTATTTTATCAAGCTCTATTTTCATTTCCTGATGCACACCACCTACGGCACTTTTTAAGCCTCCAAGCACTTGTTGCATCTCCCTTCAAAAAAAAAATTTGCAAAAGGTTGAAACTGAAGTTTTTCAGTTTTTCAGAATGAATGCCAATAATTATATAAGATTTATTTTGTAAACCAAAGTCCGTACCAAAGATCTACATTATTACTTTTTTGAGACAATGCGGATTTCCATTAATTAAAAGTCTTTAAATGAGGAATTTTATAAATAAATTAAAAATTCAGAAGTTATGCACTAAATGTTAAGCAAAGGAACTAATTTAATACTGAATTTAAACAAAATTTGACCTTAGAACTTGTGTCTCACAATGTAATGTGTGTGTAGTAGCAACATTACGCATTCTTGCATTTAAATGGTGCCGAAATTGCTCTTTCAAATGCTGTTCTTTTGCGCCAGAATTCCAACGCCAGTATTCCATAGCATATAGGCCACCATAAAGTGATACTGCAGCTGCGATTAAACGCCAACTAACAACCTTGGAAACCTGAAAGAAAATTTAAAACAATAACAGAAAAAACCAAAGTCAAAAAAACTTTTCAACTACTGAAGATAAGAATTAATAAAGCCTAAGCTTAATAACATTGAAGTGGCGTCGTGAAGTAATTCTTTACTACCAGACACTGTAATATAAGCCGCAGAATAATTCTGCAGAACCAAGAAAAAGTAAGATTAGAGGCGTGAGAAGGTGGAGATAGACTTTGCGATTGTGTTTCAGACGTCAATAAATTTTCGGCTTATATACAAAACAATTTTACATCAGTGCATTACATCAATGCACCTAGTAACTACCAAACAAAGACTTGCATTTTGCAATTAAAAAGTACATTTGTGAATAACATTCGACGAATGCAAATCAAAAGCTTTGTTGCAGATATATAATTTTAAGGCAAACGAGGATTAGATTCACAGCACTTAGGCTTTTACGACAACTGGATAAATGTTACGACGTTGAACGAGATCGACAGACTTGAAAATCTACCGTCAAATTCGCTTGATCTTATTTATGATTATGTTAAACAGTATTACAGCAAAATATAAAATCAGAAATATTCTGAAAGAAAACCGGAAACTCACTATCCCGCCAATAACAAGAAGGCCAAGTCCACCATTCGCAACGTAACCGATCGAAGAAAATACAAGTTGAGCCATTACGGCACTTTCCTGAGGTTCAACAGGAATCATCACTTGCATCTCTTCTTGACAATTTTGCTGCATATTTCCCTCCACAAGTTCCATGTTTGCCTGTTTAGTGCAACTCTTCTGAAATATTATCTCAGTGTCTATGATTTGCTTTGTTCTTGATGTTGGTGAAATTCGATGAACTCTTTAAAACTTTCGCAGCGTCTTTAGAAAAAAACTGATATCAAGTAAAGTTGTCTGATGAAGACTTTTCGTAACAGAACTCCATAAAAAGTTGTTTCTAAAGGTCTCAGTTGCTAATATTTCCAACTTATTTTTTATTACGGCAGCTACCAGGACAGCTCAGTCTTCGCCGGAATCTTATCAAAATTTATCTGATTATTTATGTCATTTATTTACATAATTTAATGAAGATTGTTTTATATATTGCATTTAAATGCCGACCGAAAAATCGAACGGAGGTCGATATCGATCAAACCTAATTAACAAAACTAAAAATTTCGAAAAACTAACAAAGATATCAAATAAAGGTTGGCTACTGACAGCAGTTATAGGTTTTCCTAAACGATATGCATTAATCCGTCTGATAATCGCTGTAATACCGAATGAGAACCGAAATTCCAAATCTTCCCGAAAATCTTGCATTAACGATGGACAATTAATGCAGATTGAAAAATTGAATGGAGCTCGATATCGCCAAATCTGGAGTAGATAAAGTCTAAAACACGACAAACAAAATTTTTTTACTTCTAACATTATCCAACTTTGTTTGGAGATTACCAGAAACTTTAATCCGTTATGAAACCAACTGATGCACCAGTGACCGCTAATTTTATAAGATTAATCAGCTCATTTTGAAAAAATTAATACCTGGTCCAGCTTTTCTGTATATGGTTTAGAGAGTATTTCGTTAACATGCGCTGAAATAAAGTTAAGATTGCTAATAGAGACATAACTGACAATGTTTGCCTTTTTGGTGAAAAAGTTTGAAAACTATCCAATGTTGTCAGGAGAAATAAACTACCCACATCGAAAACAAAAAACTTCGATGGATAAAAATTGAATGCCAATTAAAAACTAGAATCGGATAATTATATGAAAGTAATATCAATCAATATTCAAAAACGAACTGTACATGGAATTCTCTAAATTCCAAATACGCTGCATAAGACCCCTGGTGCAACGTGCTTCTAAATCTTCGGTCACGATTTTATCCACAAAATCCGCCAAATTCTGTAATATCATGGTGGTGTACAAAAAACTGAGTTTTTTATAATTATCAAAAAGAAATCAATACCATTACCAAATAATCGATAACAACCTTTTTATACTCTTCGATGGAAGTAGGCTCATCGATGAATTTGTCATTGAATCTTTCAATAATTAACTCTAACTTTTGCATTTCTTCGTAGAAATCTGCTGAAACTTTCAAATGCACCTGAAAAAGATAAATTGCAGTCAATGCCGCACCCAGGAATTATCCACAAGGAATATTGTAGAGAGTCATAAATTTAAAGAAAGTGTTACAAAAACAAAATAACGAATATACTTCATTTCTCAATCTCTGCGATTCAATAACAGCAAATCGCTCGAATTCCTTCCAGTTATTTAAACATTCCTTAAATACTTTTTCTTTCGTTGCATAATTCAACTGCAAGTCAATCCTGAAATTTGCAAAAGTACCGATGCAGAAAAAACCTTGCCTGTTTAGTGCAAATATATCATAAAGGTGAGCGGTAAGGCCTACATTTCAATGAGTTTAGCAGATGAAAAAAATAGCTTGCATTATTCACCTTCATCTTAAACACTAGAAAACCGAACGAATGAGGACTATTTTGACCAAGAGAGCCATGGCAAATATTGCTGACACTCACTTTTTGTTACCAGCCAGCAGAAAGGAGATGAAAATGTATGAAAATGAATCATGGATTCCCTTGATCAATAATGCTCAAAAATGTGTTTGTAAAACATTCAATCAAACTTACTTTCGATTGAGCGTACTATTTTGTACAACATCCAAATTATTTTTCATTTCTGCCACAATTTCCCGGGCTCTCTGTGCATGAGCCTCAAATTTAGTGCTGATGGCAGATTTCGAGATAAGCTGCTGAAGATTCAGGAATGTCAAACTTAATTAGAAATGACTCATATTTTTCTTTCTTTACTTTCCAATTTACTTTTATCATCTTTGCCTCCGCTTCCTTATAGCTTCAGCCTTTCAAAATGACACCAGTGCCTACCTCAAATTGTGTTTCAAAATTACAAAATTCCATCGCACGATACTGATGTCCTTCAACCTGGTAAGCTGAAATTAATAGAATGGCTCAGCATTATTTTCAGATTGTGACATGTATCTCAATTTTTTTTGGATACTCGAACCAAAAAAAATACCTTGACGTATTACTCCTCGATCTTTTAAACGTAAATCCAACATTTCGCGTGCTGATATAAAAAAGACGCGATTTACGGCTTCTGCTTCATTACATACTTTGAGTTCGTTGACAAGAAACTGTCTAAATCGCGCCATGTGCTGTTCTCGTATCTGAAATAGAAAATATAACTTGGCACAAAAAATACAAAAGTCAGGAAGACTGAAAGCAAAAAATAGAATTTTTAGTAGAATCGACTTCATTTGTCTAGAGTGCAATAAGTTTCACACAGAAAAAGAATGAAGGAAGTTCTGTAATATCTTTACTATCCTAATGATCCGAAGGAATTCCAAAACAGTAGAATAAAGAACAATTACTCTCAATGAATCTACCTGAAACCTTTTAAAAAACCAGGAAACTCTGAAGCCGCCAAGCTTCGTTGTGTTTGCAAGTCCGAATTTTTTAAAAGTTATGAAAAGTAAAAGTCTTAACAATTAAAATGATTTACGGAGCTAAAATTAAGTGACTCTTAAAAAAATCGAAAAAATGGAACAAAACATGTACTTGACATACACAACATCAACTCAACTTTTCGACCTGTTGCATATTTTCCACTTCCGCTGCACTTGCATCCCATCGATTGTTAAGAATGAAGATATTCGGCCTACTCAACTTTGCACTCACTCGATGGAAAAAACTTTTCTCAGCTTGTGTAAGGGTTGACTCGGCATTGCAAACCAAAACGAACACATCCGCATCTAGGCAATGCTTGTCAATCCAACTATCAAATTGAGGTGATAAATCCACACCAGGACTGAAAATTTTCGTAGCTATTTTTAGTTAGCTCTATTTTTTTCGGCTATCATATGAATAATCATAACACAATTTTAGAGCAAAAATTAGTGTCTCTGCAAAAGGAAAACATCACCTTGCTTCGCAAAAATCAGTTTAATTAAAGCATAAAATCTTGCAAGTTAATAATATTCGCATACTGAATTCAAGAATACTAGAGAAAATAACTTCCAAATCACGTAGTCTACATCGAAATTCTAAATTCAATTACCACTGAACAAAAACACTTCATCTTCCCAAAGGAAAATCAAAATCCCAAGGTGAACAAAGCAAAACAAGTGAATGAAAATCGAAAAAAGCTAACCTGTCGACAATGACAACATCGTTTCGAAGTAAACGCGATGCTGATTTCGGATAAAAAACGTGTAGAAGTGAGTCTTGTCCCATTGCGGAAAGTGAAAGGTTGCTATCACTCATTGCATGTCCTAATCTGTGCAACTGTTCGATGTCCATTCGTTCCGATGAATGTTCATTTGAAACAAATTTTTTATCGTCTGGACTTCCTTCTACCTAAAAAAAGATTCATAATTTTGATCGGTTTCTTGATTAAAATGTCTTGTGAGACCGAATTTTGTTTATCAAACAAATGAAGTTGAATGTAGAAATCCAATATACCAAAAATAATGGATAATTTACTTGCAAAAAACAACAAGTCGTGTGTCCCATTCCTTGCGGCAAAACCTTCGCATGCAACATGGCATTTATCACTGAGCTTTTGCCATTACTTGTTCTCAAAAAAAAAAAAAAAACATAAAAGGTTATTCAGATATATCCATGGGTAATTCTGATGAATATGAAACACGGATTTAAAATAATAAAACAAAATGCAACCTTCCGAAGAAAACAACTTTCATAGTATCACGCATAAACATATCACGAATTGTTTTGATACTATCTTTGAAGTGTGAAACTTCTTGTATCTGTTCGTCTGGGACATTTCCATCATCGCTGAGAATTTCTAAATTCATCACTTTTTGGAATTTTTTTTTCGGACGATTTCAAATTTTTTAAATTATAAAGTTAAAAGGAAATTTAAGAAAATTGTAGATTTCAAAAAAACTCCTAGATTTCCATCTATTGAACAGATGGCCAAAAAGATCTATTCAAGAGTTAAAAAAATTCATGCAGAAATCCTTAATTTTTGTGGCGCGCAAATGCAAATAACACGTTAAAGTACATTCAAAAAACAAAAAAAAAATTAAAAACAATATTCCATCAAAAATTAAGAAAATTTGCCCACTAAAAAATCATATTGCGCTTGAGAGTGAAAAGTAAGAAGACAAATTAATTGATGCGAAACATGCCGTTGTAAAAAAGTGAAAGATCCGTGACATAGGTCTCCAACTCATTGTAAATATCACCAATACTAGTTTTGGCTTCTGCAAATCGTTTAAGTGGTTCATCAGTGCCCCGTCGATAATTCATGTCTGCAATGGGCAAAAGCGTAGAAAAATAATAAACCCAAGCATCTTCCTCTAAGCCAAGAACTTTCTTGTTTCTTCAACAGTTCCTTGTTTTTTGTTCGGACGAGTTTTTTCGTGTCGACCCTTTTTTATAACTTCTTTCCAGAGAGGGAGAGATTTTGACTTAACTCACTCAAGTCCTTTAACACTACACAGAATTATTTGAAATTTTATTCCAGTATTTCATCTAAAAAAAAGGATAGAGTCAATAACAGCTTGGCCTTTCTTAAGAGAGTTCAAACTTTTAAATAATATGATTACCTGATTTGGTATCTCCTGCAATCATGGTCACTAGAGAACCAGACATATCACTGCCGGAAGGAGATGTGTCACGTCACACCTGTTCTTGATCGATTCTCTAAATATAAAATGAGCCATATGCATGCCAATTTAACTAGAATCAAAAGAAGTTATTACATTTATGTTTCAAGAAAAATTGAACAATGAATCCTGAAAATCCGTAGAGGGATAGAGAACGAAGAGTGAAGCGTATGAAAGAGAGGGAGAGATTTGACATAGTCGTTACAGCTTTAGAGTAAAAACTTATGTGCGGAATATTCCTCGAAGCTGTAAATGTCATTAAAAAAGCCATGCCATTAACCACCCGAATACGTCAGCGAACTTGTCAACTCCGGCCGGCATCGACGCTCTTTGCGATCGTAAGTCAACCTCCGACCAGTTTCTCTTTCCCTGTCATTTGCTGATATCATTTTACATGTTATTAACTTTCCTTTGTCAGTATTGACTGCGTTACTTTTCTTCCCTAACTAACTGACGTGCCAGAAGTATTTCCACTCTCTTGTCGCGATTTTTTTCATTTTTGCTTTCTCACGAAGTTATGACTCCTGATGCCGGTTTTTTCAGCTGACATTTTTCTTTCCTTCTGTGCTGAATTCCTTTTTTCTAAATTTTGAGATTGAAATTTCAAAATTATTTCAGTTTTCTGTGGCAGTGGGCTGTGATTGAATGAAAGAACAAGATACGAATGACGAGGTAAAAAATCCTCTTGCAGGAATCAATGACTTAGATATTTTGTTATCTGATTAATTGAGAATATTTGCTCATTCAAAATCATTGCGTTATTTTTTATCATATTGTGGAACATTGAAATAACTTTGATGTCTATACTTTGTTGTTAATTTTGTGAAACATTGGAGTACTTCAATTTGACTATATCCAGAGTTTGAATATGGATTAAATTGATTATTTTAATTCTTAACTAATAGATTTGGAAGTATGGCAAATGAAACTGTGAACGAAATTGATGACTTGCTTTTCAAGATTAAAAATTAAATTTGAACAAACTGTAATCTTTTCGTGGTTTCAGGATGGAAATGAAAGAGTGACAGCAACATCTATACGTAATGCAGCTGTCGTAGAAAAAGGAAGAAAATGGCGAATTGATATGTCCAATGAATCCAACCGCTTGAATATTCCACATGGTGTTCAGGTATTTCGGGTTAGCATCGAAGATAGTGTACTGATGAATAATACGAGGAACATCCTCAAAGTTATGGAGAAAAGGTCAGCATTTTCAACTATGAATAATTTTTCTAGTTCTAATAAAATTATACTCGAGATCGAAAAATTTTTGTTCTTCTTAGCTCTATTACTATGCAAAAGTTATCAAGTACTGCTTATATAAATCGCAGACAATTTGTGAAATGTAGAATAAGGCATGGTATCTCAAACTTTATCAAAAATGACTGGTGTCGCTGGTTATTTAATATGACCAACTTTCTTTTCAGCTTTTGCTGAACTGTATTTCAGGCCTTCAACGCACAAAGTTAAAATCACAGAGCAAGAACTCATCAACCACCTCTTAAGGTAAAGTTTTCAAGCCATCTTTATTTGCATTCACATTTTTATCTTATCATATTTTGTAATTTATTTACTGCTCCCGAAATTTTACCCTATTATTTGACATGTATAAGACGCTATATTTCAATTAGGTTAGAATACTGGCACTCTTTTCTGGTCTCTACAAACTAAATTGTAATATCGAATTTATGATTTGGTTTTGTCTTACCTGTAGTTATATCACTCTCAGCAAAAATATTGTCAATCGACAATTATATTTTGCACTCTTGCCTAATTTCTTAATTCGAAACTAGTAGTTTCATTTCCAGGTTGCTGGATATTAACAGGAATTGTTCATTTTTGATACCGAAACCTTGTGGTAGTTATGAATTGGATGGTAGTTATAGTCTCAATGATGGAAATCTGGAGCAGACTGCAGTAAAAATATTTAATTATTTTGTTAGATTGGAAAATGAATTGTCCATGATTTTGACTATTTTTTTTTCGATATCCTGATTTTTGTGCAATTTTTCCATCGTAAGTAATATGGAGCGGATAATTTTGATTTTCCATGGTTTTCATCGGTTTTCGGAAATAGTGTCTTTTCAGATTGGTACTTATGTAGAGCCGTTTCTTGAAGCACACTCTCAACTTATAGCATTGGTAGCTTTCAGTCGGAAGGATCAGGTTTATTCGCAGGTTGAACAAGTTCTTCAAGAATTTGTCCTGGACTTTCTAAGTAGGCACACTCGTGCTGTTGGAGAACTTTACAGTAACGATATGTTAAGTAAGTACTTTCCATTGTTTGTAGTTTCAAGTAAAGTTAAACTGTGGTTAATTTTGATATCATGAGTTTAACGCTGTTGCACTACAATTTCTTCATGTTTTTTTTTCCAGCTATTGTGAAAAAGAGTTTTTTGATTAACATAAATTCCAAAAACAAAATGAATTTATTTTTGTGCATATACTATCTTACAGTTAGCACCATGAGATACAGCTGTTTCTGTTTGTTAAACTTTCAGATTTACGTACTCTTTTGCATTCAGTTCGTAACGAACTCCTGAAACTATCCATAGTGTATAATAGCTTGTCAGTGATTATCAATGAAGATATTTGGAATTACAGAACTGTTGATTGCTTTCTGGATCGGTTCTTAACTACGACTCTTTATGCCGAGCTGCGTCCACTTCCTGTGGTGCAGTTTTACATTGCATTTATTTTAGTGGTTTTTCTTCACTAGATCTGAGTCCTGTTTTAATTTCTACATTTTTTTTTAGAAACAGGTTGTTGGACGACTACAGAAAGCTGTTCTAGCTATTTTTGGACGATATTTTGATCGTTTATTCAGTACAGGGGAAATTGATCCCGTTCTTGAAAACGAATTCATTTTCCAGAGGTTTGGCATTTTTTTATGCTGGTAGTTGTGAATTTTGAGCTAGACATCAAATTAAATAGGAATTACATAATTTTTAATTGAAGATATATTGCTGCTGGAAAATTTTCAGTATAAAGGGTGAGACCTTAGTCCAAGCAAAGCGGACGAGTTGCGTATTCTGGTCTAAACTCTTAATTAAATATGTAGAAAATGGTGCTTTGAATGCTCGCCGTTTGCGCTCTGGTAACAGTGATTACGAAATACCTCATAGTAAGCTTTTGATCTTTGCTTCTTGATTGCAGCATTATTCATGTGCAGTTGGAAGTATGGATATATAATCACTTTTTTAACATTTGATTTGTTAGTATGCGGGAATAGTTATTTTTTAAGAATGATAAATGCAGAAATTGGAAAAAGTTGGCAAGACGAAAAACTTAACAATTACTATTCAATTTTTTCTTTTTTGTAGCTTTTCCGTGTTTGAATTTCACCGTGCGGAGAATTTATTGCAGAATTCTCGTTTTACTTGAAGAGAGCTCTACGACTGAAGGAAGGCTGTTGCTTTATTACAGCGCAAAAAATTACACGAAGCATAGAATATGCATGTGAAAGATGTGCAGCGAGTAACTCCTCTCTTCTTTTTAGATCCGTTGCAGAAAATGACGCATTGTCCCAAGTACTGAAAGAGATGGAAGTGGGTGCAGATCATTTCTATTTTGTCTAGCATATTTTTCTCTTGATGATTTTATTGGTTCTGTGCTGTGTTTTCTACCGTAAAAAAAACCGATCGGCTTAGCTGTTACAAGCACACAGAGTTCACAAAACGTTTAAATGATTTAATTGGGCTTTGAAATACTTGTCAACTTTTGTGACGGTAAATTTTTCAGTTAGTTTATACGGGTTTCGCGGTGCGTGAAATGGCATTTGATTTATTTGGGGCAACACGTACTTCTCAGCACTGTAGTATAGTGTTATCGTTTCAAAACAGTTTGCATCTTTCTGGTTTCCAGCCAGAAATTTGTGAAAGATGGGCTGTTTGGTGTAACAGTGGTTTTCTGGATGATCTGATAATAAAACCACAGGTTTCTTGATATTATTGTTATCAATTTGAATTTGGGGAAAATGTGAGATTTGAATGAACTTTTCATCTCTAGTAATGTACTCCCAAGTTAATAAGGAATTGTGAACAATATTTGGAGGAGAGCAGTATTTTTATATGAACATAGGCTAGTGTTATGGGGCTTGTTTATATTCATAAAATGATTTTAAAGATCATTCCAATTTCTTTTATATTAAATGACATGGAAATGATAAATTTCGACAATATTTGATAAATGTTTCAGTTTAGTTTAGAAACCAGTGAAATTTTTGTTTTTAGCTTTCTTGGCCTGTGTATTATTTAATAGAAGACAAGTTTCTTTCCACCCTGAATCTGTGTCTACTTTTTTTGTTACGATTGTTGCAAGCACAAGAGGCTTTATCAGCAGTTCGGATTGATTGTAAGCTTCTGGATATTTCATTTTTTCGTAACTTTCATATTTTCGATGCCACTGTAATGAATTACGAGGTGTGTTTTGTTCACCAAGCCTGGTCATAAATGCAGCAACTTTTGACAAAATTTAACTAGCAAAGCAATTGTGCAGTTTTTTTTACTAAGCAGTTGGACTTCGAAAGAGAAGTAAATGAATTTTTTTTTTGTCTGATTATTCCAAGCTGTTTTCAGTGGCTGTAACGAAAGAACTTAGCATCAGTCGGCAAAGGTTAAACCACATAATATGCTTCATTGCTCAACCATTGACGGCGATATCCGAAGTTTTTTTTACTCATGTATGTTTTTTGCCTCATTCATATTATTGAGACAAAAAAATCACATTTTCCAACAAAAAACAGTGTTGGTTTCAGCTACAGGCCATGTTATCGAAGAAATTTGCGCTGGTAGCGGGATCAAAAACTCTGGAAGAAGCGCAACAAATCATGAAAGACTTGAATATACATCTCACCAATTTAATAACAAGGTAAGACGATATGTGAATTTTAAAATTCTAATGGAAATGATTGATTGTGTGCTTGTGTTTTTTTAAATAGGAAGAATATCAGAATAAGAAAATTTTCGTAATTCACAAATTTTGTAAGGAATAATTTCAGTACCAGAAGAAAATAATTTTATTGTCATTTTATTTTTCTTGCTACTTCTCGTTGTTTCAACTTACTCAGAGGTTGATAAGTTGACTGCTTCCAGGTGTGGTTCGCGTGCTTTGATTCACGATGCCATAACAAAACTTTGCGATCGAGCAATGGAAGTTGAATTACGTTTTCGACTGGATATCGTTAGTTTGAACGACGTTGAAGAAATGTTGAAAGTTGTGAAACGGGAAAAAGATTTATTAGTAGGGTTGGGTCGTTCAATGCATGGAACCATATTCACTTTTCTTCAGCCACTGCTTACGTAATGTGATTCAAAATGATTCAAAATCGTTTTATCAGATACGAGTTCTTAAAAATTGCTTTTTATTGTGATAAAGTTTTCTAGCTTTTTTATCTTTTCAGCTCATTCATCAATGAGCAGTACTATTAGAAATCCCGATAAGCTTATTTTCACGGATTTTTGAGACATGCTTTTAACGCAGTTTTTATTCTACATGGAAATGAATTGTATGTCGTTCTTAATTATTCATGTGCCATTTGAAATGTATTTGAACGGTTTTGAATGAAGTGCCTTACTAAAACAAAAATGTAGTGTATTTTGTAGTTATCAAATTTTGTATTTTGTTGCTTTTTAATGTACAAGATGTATTTCATTTATTAATCGAAAACTTAAAATAAAGAATTTGTTTTAATACAGTGAGATCGTCCCAGCTCTTTAATCAATTGCGTATTAAACAAATAACTATTTAGGTATTCCAAGATACTGATTTTCACGAACTTTGGGTACGTGAAAAATTTTTTTTGTGGTGGAATGCCAATAGCTTGTAAAAGCAGTATTGATTGTATTAAGGTGACTCGATACTTTTTTCTCACATTATAAATCAGTGGCTTAACAATTTGTATAAGCAAGTAAGGAAATGATGGGACTTGAAGAGAATGAATAAAGAGGATATGGATGGGAGAAATTAGTGTGTGTGGTCCATTCTGCAGTGTTTTTTCATTCATTCTCATAGTTAATTTGTTCATCCATCTGCTGTATCACAATCATTCTATTCAAGTTTGACCGAAAGGTCGCATTATAGCCAATAACACAAAATGTAAATGCTATATTGATTAGAACAGCTTTTGTGTGTTTCAGTTTTCGAATAAAATGTTTCTTGATGAGTTTAAAAAAACGAACCATCCAAGTGTATGACTCGATAGGACTTGCATAAATAGCCAAGTCGGCATCATGCTGATAACAAAATTGCATAATAATGCATTTGAATTTATTCTGATCTTTATGAATTCTGCAGTTGTGACTTACTTTCGTCACTTGCTTTTTTATTTCGCAGCAAAGGAAAGGAGCTGCTTAATTAAACTATTAAGGGAAAATCGAGAAGTGGGATGAGTACTTTTGGGCTTCGTGGCTCTTGCAGTAAAAAAATTTCTGAAATGAAAAGACTGAAAGAAAAAAAGTTTCTTTTATCCGGCAGCGTAAAGACATTTCATTGCTGCTAGTGTTATTTACGATAGAATGATCGAGTTCCTGAACGTTAAAAATAAGATTTGTTTTAAATAGCATTAATAATTATGTATTCAAAGTTTTTAGGAAGTTTGTGAACCGAAAATGACGAAGACGAAACTTTCATTTCAATTGATATTTTTGTTGCATCCACAATTTGAAGGAAATTTGTTACAGAATGCTAGATGGTTAAAAATTTGGCAACGTGAAAGAATTCTTAATGTAATTTGAAGTGAATTAAATTATCGCTATCAAGGAATGCGCCTTCCGTAAGCGGCACAGTTTCTCAAGTGATTGATCAATAACACTCTTAGCTTTTTTTTCATCACTAAATCTTTACATCTCTTAGGTCACCAAATTATGACATTATTGATTAGTCACTGATTACTAATGATCGGAATGAAAAAAAGTTGCATTGGTGTAGCCTTTTGAGAAATATGAGATTCTCCCGTTCATCTCTTCCCACCTCTCCGCATCATCCGTCTCACTCACTGCTTTTCTTTCGTTGTAATATCAGTTGATTGCTACTGATATAATTTAATCAATCATTAGCTACTAATTTCAGTTGTCTTAAATGAATTAAGCAAGTGTCAGCTGTTCAATCTAAAACAGTGCTTCCCAACCTGTGCCCCACGAGAGCCACAATACGGTCCAAGAGAACGACGATGTGGTAAGGAGAGAACAGGCAAAGCTATTTCGTGCTTTATTTATGAGTGGCATATTTGTAAGTGATGGAAACTGAATCGAATTTTTTAACGTTGTAATACCCGGATAACTTAGAGAAATATATTAAAAATAAAAAAGAATTTGTTAAAAGTTTTAGTAAAATTTCATGTTCAAACCAACAATTTGAATCGAATGATTTCTGCTACAATTAGAATACCGAAATTGGTCTCGACCAGAGAAGATCAGGGATCACCAATCTAAAGTGATGAGCTTTGTCCAACCGAAATTTTTGATTATTTGTATCATTCATGAAGTAATCCTCCATTGCGACGACGAGGAAGTTTGTGGAGTGAGAGAGATAGTGATTGCGACACGACTCGACTTGTGCTACACCTAAAATAATCCCATTGGATATAATTCGTAATAACCCCACCCTAGCAAATATTAAATTTCCTCATTCTGCAGTTTTTTTAAAATTAAACCGGCAGTTTGAATCTGTTTATTCTCGACTACCTCTGGTATTTCTTTTACCTTTCATCTTCATTTTTGACAGGTGTCACTTGTAGATGTTTCAAACTTCATTCGACCACTGAAAGCTGCAAATAGCACAAATGGTTATAACGAGGACAAATCACCTGCCATTATTCTTCTTATTTGCTCCACTGTGCCTGCAAATAATTCAGGTTTTCTGATTTTTCTTTTGCAATTCGAAATATAAACTGTCAAATAATTGATGTTGTGTGCTCAATCTACAATAACGATGTTCAAGCTACAATAGCTATCACTGTTACTGTGGCATGAGTTATGGCAAAATTAGAATGATGATAGTAGTAGCAACAGTAACAATCAATGACATAATACTTTTGTTTACGATTGCATTGCCATTACTACCATCCATAACTTTGGATGAGAGAAGCAATGATGCCATGTAACTGTTGAAATTGAATTGACTTCAGTCGAAAATCATTCTTACTCCATCAACCATTGATGAATGAAACGATCAGACTAACCTGATTACCTTCAAATTTTTCTGAAATACTGAAAATTTGAATGTTTTGCTTTTTTTATTCAAAAATTTTCAATAACTTGTAGTGTTGTGATATCCCACCTGATCTATGGTGTGACAGTTATGAATCAGCCAAACTTTGCAACGTAAAACAACAGTGTGATCAATTTCAACGAACAAAATTACCAATAAAGTTGAGTTTGTACTATGAAGCATTATGCCCCTACTGTCAGCGTTTTATTGTGAATCATCTCGGGAATATTTACAACCAATTCTGCGGAGTTATCGAACTTGAAATGATCCCATGGGGAAATTCAAAATTGCTTCAGGTAACTAATAATTTTGGATGAACTTCGAACTTTAAAATTTTCTTTATTTAGATTTTTTCTTTTTATTTATTGTTTTTTATAGAACAAAATTCAAAGCTTAAAATATGCGAAGAGAATTAAAAAACGTAATTTTATCCATATTCGATTACCAGTAACAAAAAAATAGCATCTAATTTCCTATTAAAGTTAAAGAATCGCCAAATATCGATTAGAAAATAGAAGTTTCAATTTAATTGATTCGGTTTTATTGTTTTCAAGTGGCAATATCAAAATTATTGACTTTAATTAATCAATTTTTGAAGTTTGTTTGCAGAAATATTACAGAAATTTCAAATCGCATCGATTATCGATTGAGACAGGCTGCGAGAAAAATAGCACCTTCTCTCCTTGTTTAAAAGGTCCAGTTCGTTGAGACCTTCCGCCTTTGATACTGGTGTGAAAACGATATTGTTCTTCTTTGATTTGTATCCAAGGTCCTTTTCCTTGGAGGTGTGCTACGAATATCAACCGGACCGTCCAACTTCTTCGTAGGGACGAATATTCCACCTGGTGGAGTTTCTTCGTCCGATACTGCTCGTAGGAGTTCGGGGACCAATATTCCACTTAGTGAAGTTTTTTCGTCTGATTCTCTTGAATATGTAGTGGTACGGTTCTGCGTACAAGTATTACGGGCGACTTCCGCGTAGAGTTTATTGTTTCCACACACTTTGGTAATTAAACTTTTATTTGGGTGGAATAATAAGCAATAAAACGGATTAGGAATACGAGCACAGTAAATGTAATAAGGTGATGACAGTCCACAGTAGATGGAGCCGAAGTAGAGCTGGTTCCGGACGTCGATTCCTGTCGTAAGTTAGGTGAACTGTCGAGAGAGCTGTTGAGTGAACAATCTCAACAAATTAGTTTGGGTTACAATCCACTGTTTATATACGCATGGATCCGTTGTCGTGAGCCAATCAGATCGCGACACACCATTCGTGACCAGTTGGCGGGTAAAAGTATATCGTAACTCAAACATTGCGACGCCATTATGACTCTTGTGATCCAGCTTCGCTATTTAGCGATGCAGGCATTGTTTGGCTAATTTGAGTTCACAGAATGAAAGTCGAAAAGATTTGATTTTCGACAAATGCTTTATTTAGTATATTTTAATTCATTAAAGGAATGAAAAGTTTGTTATACTAGTATAATTAGCTGAACCAATTCAATTATCAATGTTTTTCATTAATAAGCAAAACAGACTGAAAATGATCCTTCAATTCGCAGAACTTTCAATTTAATTAAATTTTTTCGGAAAAAACATTTTCTTTTTTTCAATTTACTTTAAATAGGTTGATACGGATTAAGAAAAAAATCAGACACTTAACTCTTTCAAAAACCAAGTGGATGAAAAAATCATAAAAAGAAAAGGACTATTCAAGATTCTAAAATTAGTTGTTCAGATTTCAATTGCAGTTTTTGAATTTAAATGTTTTAATCATACTTCATAATTATTGGAAAAAATGATCCTTTCGTGATAAATTTATTTCACATTTTTTTTTTTTTTAAATTATCATTCGAAATAAACGCTGCTAAATTTGCAGCCACATTGTCTTCTCAAAAATTCTTTAAATTTCTTTTTTAAATTTTGAAGCTAGTAGAATTTTTTCTCGTTAAATAATATAGTTTCTTTTCATGCCACTCTCAAGCCTTATCAATTTGATCGATCAGTCTCGTTGAAATATATTCTGTCAACATAATGCAAAGGCATAGCTCCTCTGTAATTCAAAATATTAAAACTTTTAAAAAATTTCAAAAGCATTGAAGATCAACTATAGAAATAAATCACTTTGTTGTTCTTAATTAGTGATTACTGCCAGTTAAATTTTCAAATTTAGTCATAAATTGTCAGTTTGCATTTGCAGTGAAAACTCGTTAATTATTTGTTGTGCCGAAAGAAGATAAGCGAAGTTTCAAAAACTTTTAACGAAAAGAAATATTCCAATTGAATAAGATTTGAAAATGTGCAATTTGTTGAATGTATGAAGAATTTTAATTACAATATTTTAAAAGAATTATTATTATTATCGGCCATCAGTTCTATTACGAACTTTAGCGATTTCATGAATGAAGGATGTGCATGAGGCGCGCTCCCGAGCGATTCGTTTTATTTCA
>JABVXS010000430.1:0-32249 GCA_013365335.1 Madathamugadia hiepei
ATTTTTTGCTTCAACGAAGCGAAAATAAAAAAATTAAAGTTATAATAAGTAACTGAAGTTACCTAAATAAATGCTTTTGTTTTTAGTAATAACTTTAAATAATTAAAATAATTATTTGAGACGTCATACATATAATTTAAACTATTATTCTTAATCTTATAATTTATTTTTATTAAAATAAAAATTTTATAAAAGCAATCATTTGTATTTTTAACCAAAAAAAAAAAAAAAAAAAAAACGAACATGAAATTTGAAGTGAAAAATAAAAAATAAAACTGAAACGTTTTATAGAAGTATGAAAATGGAGCAAAATTGATAAGACGAAAAAATAAATTTTTGTCGCCCAAAAAAAAAAAAAGTAAAAAAACTTTTTTTACAGAATTCTTTTTTTTTTTTTTTTTTGTTATAACCATGTTAGTTTACATTTATTATTATCATCATCAATGTTTAACAAATCATTCCTATCAATTTTCCTATTCATTCACATTCAATACTACTTTGCTTGAAATTGTAACAACAATGCTTCATGAAATTTTTCCTCTTTTTGGTAAGTTAATTTTAAATGATTAATTGATTGATTGATACATTAATTAATTTATTAATAAATAATGCAAAAAAGGAAAACAAACCCCGCAAAATGAATGAAATAAATTGAAAGAAAAAATGGAAAAATTTTAATTATAAATAATTATTTCATTAAATTCAATTACATATATCAAAATTTTTTTTTTTTTTTTGTTTTTGCTAAAATAAAAATGTTTAAATTTTCGTTTTCTTTGATAGTGCTTTTTTGTTTTGTTTTTATTTTAGTAATAATATTATGCAATTATCGATTACATGCTAATGAAGCGCCAATTAGTGCTGCAACTTTTGGACATGGATTTACCGTAATCTTCCCGATGAATGATCAAAGTACCGACGAAAAGCCAACAATTGGTTTGATTTTATTAAATCCAAATTTACGACAAGTGTTCGTTCGCATCCAGCATTTCAATGAAACTACCACTGTAGCAGTTCCAGCTCGAAGTTCACTTGAAGTAAGTTTTTTTTTTAATTGTTTTCGAATTAAAATTTAATTTAAGCTTATTTACTTATAAATTCATATGAATTAGGAGGGGAAGGAGGTGGGGAGGGAATTTACTTCACTAAGCTAATCTTTTTCTTTTTCTGTTAGCCACTGAGATGCGGGGTCCGCTACTTTGGAGCGTTGCCTCCATACGTCTCGGTAATGTGCCATGTCTGACATTATTGTTAATATTCCGGACTAGCCTAGGTAGGTGACTAATTTTATCCGACCGGCCCGTCGCAAAGGTCTGCCGTCGGTGAGAACACCTTAACTGTTTCTTTCCCTATACTTTGGGATTCTTCCCGAACTAGGGTGGAAAGTTATTTCAAACCAAATGGAACCGACAAATATCTTGATGAAAGTAATTTCTCAGTAAGGAAAGAATACTGTGGTACTTTAATAGCCAAACGATTTTCTGTAATATTCCTTAGTTGTGCTGTTTGGTAACCTCCTTCATTGCTCCACCGCAGATTCTTCGGTTCAATTACCAATTCTTGTTCGTCTACATTATATACATTTTCCATGAGAAAATCTCGAGTTGGAAGAATCTTGAAAAATGCTTGAATGAAAGAGTTACCTTTTTCGTCTGTTAAGCCAATATTTTCCTGCGTGCTTTGCTGAAAAAAAAATCTTTTTCAAGCGATGAAATTCTTTGACGAAATGTTTGATAATTCTCTAATGAAATCAAAAAAAAAAACTAACTTCTTTTTTTTTGAGCATGTTTTTCTTAATTTCCTCATTAGACGTCGTTTTGCTCTAAAATTTTGAAATTTTCGATCACTGCAATGAGTTAATCATGCAGAAGAATTCAAAAAATCTGTAGGACAATTGAATGATTCATGAATGAGTCAGTTTCCATGAATTAATTGCTTGTCAATGATTCTGAATTCCTCTGAATCTGGTTGGTTAGCCGAAACAATCAAATAGCTTTTCCCTTCAGAAATATTACATTCTATCTGGTTATAACTTGTAAGGAAGTTGGATTAACATCCATTTTTCATTACTTTTAAGTTGACGGAACTTCGGAAAATGAGTATTTGAGATTAAGCTCGTTTAAGTAATTCAAAATACTTTTAAAAAATCAGCTTACATCTACAAACTTAGCAGTTCGTATATTTTGTGGCGTTTCTGCAGTTATTTCAGGTATCACATTGTGTGACGATTCAACTTCTTTCACCGATACATTGTCAGTCTTTTGTTTTTCCGATGATCCTGTTGATCGATCTGATTTGTTCGATTGAATGATTTGATCATTTGCATTTCGTATGCTAACTGAATCCTTCTGAAGATAGCACTATGATAACATTCATGTCTAAAATGTTTTCGTCGAGATATTTTTAGTCACTTCAATTTGTTGAACTGGTTGCTCCGGAAATGAATGCAAATGGCAGTTTTTAGTTCTACTGATTACTTTTATCGCTCCGCTTCTTTTGGGTAAGAATAAAGATGATGAATCCTTGAAAGCTTTTTCCACCTTCTGCGGTTTACTAATATCCTTCACAGACTTACTTGAAGATACGGAACTTTGAGTTACCGCTGATTTGGAATTGGACTGAAATGTAATTGATCAATTTTTATTTTTTTCAACTTTTTTTAGATCAGATGTTCCATGATCGGTATCATATGCTATGCTTTAAAGCTAGCTGTTCAAGCTCATTGGTGATCCGTAACATGCTTACTACAGTAACTAAATTAGCAATAGGAATGGAAATTTTGAAGGAAAAAGGTTTTCAAAGGAAATGACTGAACTAAGTTTATTTTCCTCCCACGCCTTCCACTTGCACATTGAATGAGTAAGATGACCGGTAGCAATGTCATCTCAACCAACAACAAAATAGCATTCTTTGGCTCATCGAACATTTCACAACAAGCCCAGTCCTTCCAACCGGCTTTCTGCTAAATTAGCCAATGACAGTTATAGTGTTGAACCATTATTTAAATAGTGCAATGAAATGAAAAGCGTACAACAAATGTATTCATCTATTTTCCTACGCGTGGCTACGTGGAAAGTCGGGAAGTATTTGCATGACAGTTAGACATGGCTGACTTGCAGTGAAATCAAATTTATTGAGAATGATTCATTCAAGTGACAATTAATTGAACGTTGGTTAAGTTCTCGAAATTCCTCAATGATCCAAGAGTGGCAAATATCCATCCTTTTTGTGGTACATAAAGTTCCATTACAGGCACTTGCTCGTAGCCCATATCTTCCTCTATTTCACCCTGAGAACACATGTAATGACCGCAGGATAGCATGCAATCCGTTATCGGATTTATTGCAACTTTTTCATCCTGAAAATATATACTACAAAGCATGTACGATCTTCAGATTTTTCATATTCTAGAAGTAACAAAAAATTATTAACCACCTGTAATACTCTATAATTAAATTACCACAAGGGCTATATGTTTTTGAATAATTTACTCTCTCGTCTAGTCAGCCATTCATCAATAGTAACAAAAAACTTCCCAAAATAACAAGAGACTGACCAAGAGTAAAGGTCATACAAGAAACTGGAAAATGAAAAGGATCGGTACCGCTTGGCACTTTCTATTGGCGATGGCTCGAACATATTGGCAACGATAATTGTAATTCGGATGATCGTATAAATATTCTGGATTTACACCCGCTACCTGAATATTTAATTAATCAAATTAATAAATTGACGAAGTCAAAAGCAAAACTGCATGAACCAGGTGGACATGATGTATTGCCATTTGTGATTCATGCAGCACTTACAAATTTGCAATCTACTCGACTTCGTTCTGGACAGTAACCACAACTTCTGCGACATTTTTCTCGAAATTCGGAAAGCAAGCAATTATTGAAATTAGTCTGACTACATGTCCCGTTTAAAACAGCTTCCAGGTCATCGCTGCATATTGGCAGTTGTTGCTCTACTTTCTCCTGAAACTACTGATTTCAGCCCCTTGACCATCGTCCATTTCCTACAGTTCTATTTTTCTGTTTTTCCACGATTCATTAATCAACCTATAAACCCTCGTTATCTGCAGCGAATTTTGGTTGAAAAACGTGGTTATCACTTTGTTGGGCAGAGGAAAAGGACGGAGGGTGGACAGAAGGACAGGAAGTAAAAAGATTAACATAAACTATGATAAACACTTCCGTTCGGTATGGATGATCAGCTGATCAATTGGTATTTGACAAAAGAGGAACAACAGAGAGATTACCGACGGAAAACCCGTTTGAATGAGAAGTGAGCGGATTAACCTGATTGTACACGAAGGGATGATGCGTACTAATGTAATAGAGTCGTAAGCTTGTGCCGCACATTCCACAAGTCCGAGCACACAATATATACCTACAAAGAGTTTTTCTGTCAGACAAGAGAAAGGGAGAGGAGACCGCAAAATAAGAAATTTCAATTTTCATAACTGGGGACGATCACACACAACCGACATTTAACTTTTATAACAACGAGGAGCATTTCGAACATCTACCTGAATTCCTGAAATGAATTGCAGTGACCTCGGGATTTGTGCAAGAAATCACAGTCAATCAAACTATCCTCACAATAAAAATCAGCCAATCCAATGATAACATTCGGCAATTTTTGAAGATCTTCAGCTTTATAAATTGAAGATTTCGCAAAATCGTGCAGTTGATAATTCGGATCTTTGTTGGCCTGAATATGAAATAAGAGAGAGGTCGAGATAGTATAGAGACCAAGATAAATAAAGAATGTAGTGAGTGCAGTAAGGATAAGGATGATAAGTACATACAGTAACCGACATTCAATTTTGATCTATCATCTGGTAAATAACTTCCTGGCCGTTATGAAGATGAAAACAGAGACAAACAATTTTCATAGCGATTCTTGCGCTATGTCCATTGGTGCTAAGACCATAAGGATGGGTAGTTTGTTCGAGATTGGATGGATTCAATCGAACTGGGTTTTTTGTGGGGAATTGTGAGAGGATTTAGCATTTACTTTGTAAGGTTGTGTCCAGGGAAGTTCAAACCTGTTTGTAAATTCGATTTACGTGGAAGATGTCGTGGTTGGTTACATTTCTGGTCCTTCTGTAGACATGTCCAAAGAGTGGTTCATCCACGTAAGGATAGGAATGAATAAGATTCTCGAACACTTTGCTCCAGGAAAACTGTAATTGGAAATCCGGATCATTTACATCGGTATAGTACAGTTTCAGTCAGTTCGGATGTTTTCTCATCATTAAGGTGATCTTACAAATTCCATATTCGGTTGGTGACACATCATACTTGTCGTAGTCTCCGCTCCGATGCATGTTTCGTTATTTATCGGTCCTTCAAGCTTTTTTGAATCCACAATAAATTTGTCATTCCATACCACAAAAGCAATGTACTGCAACTTTGCTACATTAAAAGTAGCAAAAAAATCAAAAAGGTTTGAAATAAATTATTTTGTCGGTGGTAACACAGGTTGATCTTGCAGCAGCTTGGCTGTTTTTTTTTTTAATTAGAGTTTTTGAGGTCTTTTTTCTTTGCTAAGCTTTATGATTGTTTCTAGTTACTGAAATGAGGCACAATTTGGAACATCATATTTTCCATATGAAAGTTCAACCAGTATCGCACATGAAGAGTTCGAAATATGAGCTTTCAGAATTACATACATCAATCTTACTGTCGGGACCAGAGTATAATATGTTCTTTCCCGGTTCCTTCATTGCAATCATTTGAAATCCAAGAATTTGGTAGATTGACCGCAAAACAATATGACCATACTCAATACATTCGTCGTACAGATTGATCCACTAAAGACAGCGTTGTGAGTGAGGTATAACATTGATTTAGACATACAAAGGGAAATATGTCTTGAGATCTATGAAATCTCGAACTGAAACTTGTGAAATATGCCTCTATGAGATATAGAATTTGAGAATGGAAAGATAACGTTATCTTTCAGTATTTCCGCGTCCATTCTATTTCATCAACCATGTAGGGCAAATAACTTGCCCTTTCTCCTCCCTTGCCGTATCCTAGAAGTCCATAACATCCATAAGTAGTTGTCTTCACAGATACGTAATCAGTATCTCGCTCTTTGATGAATGACCGAAATCTAATTTGTGTTCTATTCTGTACCGCTGACAGCAGGTCCGCCAGTTGTTCCCACCGCCGTTTCGAATAAGCTGGTGCTAGAAACATTTCAGTTTACTTTTGGTAGTTAAATACTCTGTTGATTCAATTAAATACTCTGTTGATTCGCATAAATGGCTTCTATGAAGTAAATTCAAGATATTTGTTTATTTACAAATCCACAAAGGTATTGTTTGTTGCTTCCATTGATTTTCTTTTTCGGCATCCATTACAAATAACCATTGTCCTGGTATTTTCCACTGCAATTTCACGATATTACTTATCGAACCCAACTTATCAAAATACCGAAGCATATCCATTCATTAGTTTCGAAAAGATAGTTCTGGAATGTTTGTACACTTGCATTATGTTAGAATTATTCCAGCCTTGAAGGTCATGCACACCCACGAATATTTTAATATCACCTCGTCGAGATTATTTACAAGGGATGTTTAAAGAATTTCTTAGGTATTTTTTCATGTAGTTTTATCCTACTTGATAAAGAACGACAGAACTATTAAGTGGGCATTCATTCGGGCGAGGAGATTATTGAAGCTTTCCCGTTTTTCAGATAACAACGAAACTTTCTTATGTATTTTCGAAAACTCCGAAATAATATATCAGGCTTCTTCGTGAATTAGAGAAATAAAAAAATTACCATTAAGCCGAGTAAAATAAGCTTGAAGAGTAACCATCCGTAGGGATTCATAATGCGATGGTGAGAGGTAAAATGGGAGAATGGTAGTTTGATTCCAGCTGTTTGAAATATATCGCTGAAATATTTTCCCAACATGGTTACTCATCATATTCATTCATAGCTGAGAAGATTGTGAAGCACTGATAACTGGGGAAAAGCGTAATTGTTCAATACAACTTTCCCCATCCCCATCCACCGTACATTTCGTGTTTCACAAATCTCGTCAGATGTGTTAGACATCATCGGAACTTTTTCATCACTTACATTTTGTGGTAGTTATAAGTTTTCAGATGGAAGAAGTGTCGGTTGACAAATTTCGAAATGAAAGATGGCGTGACTTGCGGCGCCTTACCGATGGGAAGTCCACTCTTGCTCATCCAGCCTTCGAACCGGGAATCCAGGTTTTCATCTCTTATCTTTCACCGTTTTGTTGCAGTTGAATTGCATTAAAAAATTTTTTTCCCATATAGTATTTAAAATTTTTATGTACTATTGAAAATATTATTCTTTTAGAATTTGGAAACAATACAAAACTGCCATGTATTGGTGGTCGGAGCTGGTGGATTAGGATGTGAACTGCTGAAAGATTTGGTATGTAATTTCATCCTCATCATGTTGATGAGACGTGTTGGTGAGGCGAGAATTTTTTTTGTTTGTTTTGTGTTTTAGGCATTATCCGGTTTTCGAAAAATCGAAGTAATCGATATGGATACAATCGAATTGTCTAATCTGAATAGGCAATTCCTTTTTCGGTAATTCCAACTTCCTGTTGTGATTTTTCAAATTTGAGATCAAGTTGGGATTGATTCCATTTCCAGCAACACATAAATTTTATTTATTGATATTTTTCAGTATCTAACCTACCGTGATTCTCTTCACTTTTAGTGAAACTGATATTGGTAAATCAAAGGCAGAGGTAGCGGCGGCTTTCATCCGAAAACGAATTCCGGATTGCCCTGTAGTTGCGTATGTCTCATTGAGAATTATTGAGAATAAGAGGATGTTGATGTCAAGTATTTAAATTTCATCATTTAGAATTTTGCTCTACTGTATATTACAACTTCATTATTTGTTAATCTTAAAAGAGACGTTTGCTTGAAGTCATAACTGTAAGATACAAGATAAAGATGACCACTTTTATCGATCATTTGACATTGTTATGTGTGGATTGGATTCTATCGTTGCGAGAAGATGGCTTAATGCTAAATTGGTTGGTTTTTTTTTCAATATTTCACGTAGCTGATGTTGAATTTATAATTGGAAACAAGTAGATCATTATTGCTGAAATTGTAGCAACTTCGTTTTGAGTAACCACTAACTGTTGTACCACTTTGTCCTACTTCATTGCTTAATCTAAAATAGGTAAGCTTAGTAGAATTTGATTCGGATGGCAATGCAGCGGGCATCATACCTTTAATTGATGGTGGTACAGAAGGATTAAAGGGCAATTCTCGAGTAATATTGCCTACGATGACTGCTTGTATTGAGTGTGCGGTTGATCTGTACCCACCACAGGTTGGACTTCATTTTTTTAAGAACTATCAAGTTGAGATCTTTTCATAACTAATCTATGTACACAGTCTATTTTAATTCAAACTCATTTATATCGGTGAATCGGCTTGAGGACACCGATTCTTTGCGTTCGTCATTTATAGATCACTTTCCCTATGTGTACTATAGCAAACACTCCTCGGCTTCCCGAGCATTGCATTGAATATGTAAAAGTAATACAATGGGATATGGAGAAGCCCTTCGATGGTTAGCTTTGACAACTTCTTATTGTATTTCTTTGGTTTCTTAAGTACTTTATTTCACTCTTGATGCTACAATTATAGCCTAAAAAACAAAAATTTTAATGAAAAAATTGTACTACAACGTGATGGAAGATTAGGAGCATATCATCATTCAGGTGAAGCGCTGGATGCTGATAACATGGAACACGTGGAATGGGTATTTAAAGCTGCTCTGAAAAGGGCTACTAAATACAATATTAGAGGAGTTGATTTAAGGCTCACAAAAGGTGTTCTAAAAAAAATAGTCCCCGCTGTAGCTTCCACCAACGCTGTCATTGCAGGTAATATCATTTTTATTTTGAGCTCCTTTTCATGAATTTTTGCACCCAGTAATGCTGATATGGACCAATATCATTCACCTCTGATGTGTGTGTAGTGAACTTCGGATATTTCAGCGTCGTGCGCATTGGAGGCTTTGAAATTAGCTTCAAAGTAAGTTTCCCGGTTTGAATTTTTTCGGTAATGTTTATGGACCGTTCATAGCAGTTTGGAACTCTATCTGGTACTTCTTGCAGCATTTCCTGCCCAATGCAAAATTACCTCAACTTCAACAATATTGAGGGAGCATTCATCGGAGTCGTCGAACTGGAGAAAAGAGTTAGGCAGTAGTTTTATGCTTTCTCGCATTCAATAATGATAAATTTAGTTAAGCATTTTCATATAATGTTAGATTTTATTTGAAGCCCAGAACACAGAGTTGTATTTTATTTCATTATATTTTATTTGTAATTATATTTATTTAGGAATTTTGTTTATATTTATTAAGAATATAATTTTTTTTTAATTTTTTCAAGAATTTTTATATTTATTCTTCCTGATGTTAATAGAAATTTTTACAGCCAAACTGCCTAGTATGTAGTGAGCAGGCACAATATGTAGATGTACCAGCTAAGGAAACCTTGCGCTACTTGTTGGATAAAATTATAAGAAGATAGTAAGTCTTCATGATTTCTTCTGTTCCAACTGACAATTACGTGCAGAAATAGCAAGCTTCAGCATCGTCGCATCTAGTTCAAAAGAATTCACTTTAATGCTTGGAGGAAATTAGAGTTTAAAAAAGGGAACAAGGCAAAAGAAGTTTTAATCCTGTTGTGGAAAATACTCTATTTTGTAGCCAGCTTTGTAATCCATCAGTACAAACTGCAAAGGAGAAGTTATATTTGAGAAGTGATTTGATACCTGAATTAGATCAAATCAGCACTTCCAATTTATCCCGAACATTAAAAGGTAAATTTTCTTGTTTGACTAAAATCAATTTTGTTTTTTAACACAAATAGTGTTAAAAAATCCATTTAGTTAGTCATGCAACTCATGTATGTGGTAAGTATGAAGTGTCATAAGTTTTATCTGATAGCTGATATTTTAATTTGATTGTTTTTAGATCTTGGTCTGTCTAACGGTGACGAGCTCCTCATTGCTGATGAAACTTGTGTTCGCCCGATTTCACTACGTATTCGTTACCAGGGAGACTAAAGAATTAGGGATCCTACGCATATGTTATCCATACGTTAATCGAACAAATTCACTGAAGTACGCTTTCTCATGATGAATCTGTCGCATGTTCTTTGCACTTGGAATCTTTTTTCTCCAGATTTTAAAAAAGTGACATCCAGAACTGAATCGATTTTTGAGTGTTTTCAACGAAATCTCGCCTTATTGTAGTTGTCGTTATTTTTATAAAACATAATCTTACCGATTATGTTTTATATGAAAGTATTTGTAGTGTAAATGACATCCGAAAAAAACATATGCGAGGATATCGCAAAAAAAAGAAAATGTTTGCACGTAATGTAACACAAGAGCGCTTTAGTTTTTAGCTTTTTTATGTAGGACATTCCCAAAGGCATCAGAAAAAATATGGACAACTAAAAACGAAAACAAGGTCGTCAATGTGAAATGGACGATTACATGAAGAATATTGAGTTGTGAAATATTCCTAGCACTTCAAATTTGTTACTAATCAGTGGTTGTCATAATTCATTGGTACAAGATGTCCCCACTCGTTTTTTTTTGTGGTGAAAAAAATGCAACCCCTCTGGTTATGTTGAAGCAAATAAATGAACTAACCTTCCTTCCGTTAACCAATATTTCTTTCCTTTTTCACGTTTGTCTGACATCATTACAGTTAGAACATAGGCAGTTTCATTTTAAAAGAATATAAGACGTGTTTACAGCTTACAGTTGCTGGAGATTGGAATTATAACAGATTGGAACTGCACATTATAGCGGTGAAGATGTAGCTAAATGCTGGAGTTTTGCAACTTGTATTCTTCAGAAACGGTTTCATAGTCCAACTCCGGATCGAAAAATTTCTCAGAATTGCTCCCCAAATAACGAACAAATGACTGCACAAAAACAGTCAAAATCTCTTTCGAGTCTCTATCGCATAACATATACCTACAATGAATTGTGACCACGCAGTAGATATTCGAAGTTGTTATTTAGTTTGAATTTGTATTCGTTTCCAGAAACGAAAGAGTCTGAATCAGATCCAATAACTCACTCAATCATTTCCGGAAATCGAATAAGTAATCGGAGCAAATAAATGAAACCATAGTATTCCGATGCACGAAGTCCTTTTTTTGGTTCATTTAAAAGGTCTGAAATTCACCGGAAGTATTAAATACTGATATTCGGCGAAGGACAGTTATGGTAATTTTCTGGAACATAATCTTTAAATTACAAAAGTGCATTTACACGTGATAAATGCTTTTTTTACCTGATATATTGTTCACATGAATAACTGCTGAGGTTCCTTCAGTTAGGTCTTTATGGCGCAACTTTTCATTTGGGTACAATATATCAGACACTATTACCAAATCAAAGAAAATCTGAAACATGTTTCGAAAACAAAACGTATAAAACAATAACTGGTAAAGAATTATGTTTTTCCTAAGGATAAACGGAAACATTAGAAGTTAGAAAACGAGCGAGAAGTCAGCTCTTCTGTGATATCATACTTCTTGGTTGATTTTCATAAGAGAGAGCAACTTTATTTTCAAACGATCTAATAATTTTTGATGCTGCCACCCTTCTTGCCTTCGCAACAGTCGCAGTATTTCCAATTTTAAAAATTTGCTCAAGCAATAAAATACCACTTTAAAAGCATGCTTGCAAGCACTTACTTTCATATTGTCCACACATTCATCTAATGCGGCCACGACATCCTTCCAATAACGTGCTCGTCCTTTTTGGACCTTAACTTCCGAACACATGGCATCCAACTTTCTTACGTGCATAACATACTGCAGTGGATGGATTGATCAACGTGAAAAAACTTTTGCCTCAAAGCTGAACTCGTCCAATTTCCTAATTTCCTTACAACTTTTTGTCACAACAAAAGAATTTTGCCAAAAACAAACAAAATCACAACATGCAAAGTTTCGGATTTCGAAAAATAAATTTTAAACCAGCTCTGATGATAAAGTGACCTTAACTTTTCTTTGACTATCGCTAAGGCTGTTTAAATTAAAAAGAAAGCTTACTCCTTACTTCTTTCATAATATTTGAAACAGTGAAGCGGCATGGCAAACGCGGTAACTTCAATTCGTTTTCAACCAAGCGAAAATCATTTTCTAGCAGAGCTTTCAGCTTTTCAGGAGTTGATACAGTCTAAAAAAACTTTCAGAAAATTTTTTTCTTTAGAAAATCTAAAGCGAAGTAGGATGTTGTCTAGAACAAACATATTGTTTTCTGACCTCACTTGTAGATGGACTTATCGAAAATCCTTTCACTGAACTACTCCCACAGATATTGTGATTGACCAGTGGTTTCACATCTCGAGAAATATCTAGACAGTGAAATTTATGTGTGAGTGTTGCATCCAAAAATCAACAATTAACAATGAAGGTATCAGCCATATTACAAGATGTCTTGCTGGACGAAGAGTCTGATGCCGGTACTGAACGCCCACGTCGAATTTCTGCCTTTTGCGGCTTTTTTTTCTTAACCAACTCAGCAACTCGAGCTTTTGCCTCTTTCATTTCAAACTAGAATCATTTTTCTAAATAAAGCATGAAATATTTTAAAATTTCAATATCATTATTTTGATTATTACATATCGGCTCCAAATAAAGACCAATGATAGCTAACCACTTAACTGATTTCTTTAATAACATAAAAGCTACGTTAAATTCAATCTGTTGTATCGTAAAGTTGGTTCGAAAAAAAATAGATGGAATACATTGCAAGCTAATCAAAATTTTCCCTGATATAGGTCATATAAATCAACATTATTCAGTAACTGATGTTTCCGATATTGTATTTTGATTTATCAGCATCACTGAATTAATGAAAACACATGTTTCAGTAACAAAAATGATATTACCTTAGCAAGTTCAATATTTTCCGAAGTAAAGGAGCGGAACCGTGATGCAGACCTGCTATGACAGATATTTTCATCGTATCGTTTACTCCATCCCTAAAAATAGGACCAATCGTCACAATGATGCTTTCATAACTCTTTTCCTTTTCGAAATCGAAACTTTTTTTGATAAGGATAAAAAAAATAACCTGGTAATGGACTGTATACACATACTCGCCATTCGATTGCATTTTTACAGCGATTATTTTGGCTTCATAGAAAAGATTGTCGGTATGGCTACAAAGTATCATCGAGTTCACTTCATAAGGTACTACCGGTGTTGTTAACTGAAATCAAATAGTAAGCCAAATTGAAGCAATTTACCTGCCATTATTGTTCTTCACAAAATTCACCTCAGATTTAACTTTCACACATGTTGTTGAGCCATCTGAACTGCTTGCTCCGGCTTCCATAGCTATCTGATTTCAGAAAAAAACCAATCAGAACTCCTTGTACTTCGTCTTCAAACAATCAGATTTTACATTATTTTTGATTGAATAAACGGTAATTAATACCAGAATGAATAAATATGGACTCTAATAAATACTTTATTAAACGTGCAATCAGAAATCTAAAAATCCAGAAAGTTGTTGTATAAGACATGTGCAGATACTCTAATGAATACGGTAATAAATGCATAAATCCTGGAAAAAATAAATTAACTGCCTACTGTTAACTGCAAGTTTCACTGCTTATCATTCCCGAACAACTCCCAGGAAACCTCACCCGCACAGAGCTATTGGTCACCATCTTCGTCCTTTCCGACAGAATCTGAGACGTTAATTTGTCACAAAATAAAAAACAAAAACAAAACGTATCAATCTCGCTAGGTGACAATGATAACTCGGTTTTCAGACTGATCGAAATTGAAATATTTGTTTGTCATGTGCATGTTGGCTCTTTAGGGGAAACTTTGGGAATTCTCGCTTTTTGGGCTTCTTCATCATACAGGCTACGCACTTATAGCGAGCTAAACTTATTGCTAAGCTTGACATACTAGTCAGTGCATTGATTGAGTTGTTCCTTTCGAAATCAGTTGTATATTCGGTTGTATTTTTACAGTCTCCTACACTCTCCAGTAATTGCACGACCACTTCGCTCTTTGCAAGAAATGTTTTAAATAGAACTTTCCGAAATTCAGTTTATTAAGAGATTATAGTCATTGCAATAGAGGCTTTTACGATTTTCATTTCTTCATGTATTACGCTTTCGAGAATTTAGCTGCCGGGTTATTTCGCGAATCGTGCATAAGTGCAACGTTCATTTGGCGAATGATTCCGAAGCTGACAGCAAACAAACATTCCCGCACAATGATCCATCATCCAAAATGTCCCCGGTGCGCTCGAGAACCAGGGGAACTTATTTGCAAAACGTGAGTAAGAGGTGATGAAAAGCACCTTTACCTGCAGGGCCTAGCCATGTGCAGTTCAGCTCGGATTCCTGAATTTTTCCGAATCGTGATCAGTTCGGGTATCCAATATGTTTATGTAAAAATATTGAAGCTTGTATGGTGGATGACAGCTTCAGGTTGATGAAAAACGCCACTACCATAATTTTCAACCATTAAAAATATGTGAAATCCTTTGAGCTGAAACTTTTCAATATCTCGTGCCACTTTTACGAAGATTTTATTGATGAGAAATTTTGGTCACACTGAAACAAATGGATTGCTCGGCGGGAAGGGAAACGTTTGACGTCACTCCACGCCAGATGACACATGGTTTGATAGCGCTATAGTAATGGAAAGTGCATTCAAATGCAAGCAAAGCGAAAATTCTTGAGCGATTATTGATGCTGTAAAAATAGTAACTATCCTATCTAGGAAGGATTCGCTTATTAAATAAATAAAAAATCATGCATTTAGGACAATCAAACAGATAGTTTTCTCAATATTAAGAGTAAGAAGTATTGCTCTATGATGTTAAAACATTTCGGGCTAAAGCTGCTGTTTAAAGAAGTGACGTGAATCCCATCTGTACCGCAATTTCCAAAGCTTTGGAGATACAATCGGTTGCTGTCCTTGCGGGTTTGCTCTAAGCTCATTTTATTGAGTCAGTTATTTGCAGACTTGGTAAGTTCAAGTGTATCTTAGCACTGCCGGTTTCCCCTCTAAAGTGTGAATGTTGGAGACTAAAAGAGGAGGATGAAAAGAGCGAAAGTTCTTGATTGCGTCAGCTCTGATATAGTAATGTTTTCTGAAGCAGTGGCACATCACCCGTTTTCATTTCCGTAGAAATACGAGCCTACACTGTCGTACTGCCTTTTAAATTTGACTTAATTTTAATTCTCTTGAATGATGTGCTTCATACCGTGCTTGCGAAACGTATCACTGCAACAGTTTTTCTCAAGAGCAACGACAGTTTGAGAATAAATTAACCGCGTACAATATTTTAAAGACAGTTGGACTATAAGAACAACCAAAAACAGAGGTATGGTTCTTACCTGAAGTCGTAAATCTTGACATTTTAGTGAATTACACTTAACCTAAACATTCTCTGACCAAAGAATGACAGTGATAAGTTACCATATTTCATATCCTCAAACATACTTGCAATTGATTTGTCGTGCGACCACATAGCTGTATATTGTTAATACGCATCAGCTTTTGGATAAGATTCGGATGCCTACGACATATTTGCAGATATAACTCCTCACTTCTCATGGACATCGTGGGTCAATTCACTCCGAAAAATTAGCTTGAGGATTTTCTTTACGAATCAAATTGAAAAGCAGAAGCAAAACCAATCTATGTACCTTAATAAGACCTTAGTTTCGAAAATGCTACCTCATGAACGAAAGGAGGCACTAGAAATTGATAGAAAAATACGAAAATTAACCAAGCTACCTTTGAACGGGACTTCCGGCGCAGTGATGCTTGTGCAAAACTTCAGTTAGTCAATAATTTGATTTTAGGAAACGAAGAAACTTCGTGGACGACCTTATCATGCAACCGATTTTGACAAAACAACTTACGCACCGATCCACCCTTTAATCTCTTTCTGAACATAATTTTCTGTCTCTACGAGATTGATTTAATCCATCAAAAATTCAAAATTTATTCAACAAAACAACTTTTTAAAATAACTGCCAAGTAACCATATAATCTGAAAGCAGAAAAGATGCTGGAGACAAGCCAATCCACGCAGCTCGACTCAAGTCAAAATGAAATTTTAGGTGGTCACAAAGAAGACAGCAGAATGCATATAGCTCCGGTAAAAGTGCGACCATCCAATTACATAATATTGCAATGACATAATATAATTTCAATACCAGCTATAACGGAGTGACAATAGAAAAGTTAGCCAACTACAAGTGATGGAAGAAAGTCGCAATGACGCATAGTCCCCGTCCATGAAAAAGTGAAACATAGCATTCGACCAATTTCCTCAAACCAAAACACATTACACGGGTTCTGAGCACCGATCAACAAAGGCTTCACTTTTCATCCTTGTTCGGCATATTCTTATAACCGAGTATAGCTTCCTCACCACATGCGGCGACAACGAGGCACTAAAAATCGATGGGAGTCGCATGTTATGTGTGAAAAATATTTTTTTTACACCACAGTACACAAGTACCATCCAATTACATAATATATTTTCAATACCAGCTACAACGGAGTGACAATAGAAAAGTAAGCCAACTACAGATGATGGGAGCAAGCCGCAAGGATGCATAGATCCTCGTCCATTAAAAAGTGAAACATGAAATTCGATCAATTTCCTCAAACCACAAAACATTACATGGGTTCTGAGCACCGATCGACAAAGGCTTCACTTTTCATCCTTGTTTGGAATATTCTTATATCCGAGTATAAAGAACAAGCATCCCTAAAGGAACTGGACAAAACTAATTCGTAAAAGGTACGGACTTTTTCTCATTCAATCAATGAAACGAAAACTTACCAATATTCCATTCTCGTCTTTTTCATATGCCTGCTTGATTTGATCTCCCAAGTCACCCTCAGGTAGCTTTAAGTCATCTTTTGTTTCACACGTATCTAAATCCATCAGGCTGACATAGCCGTCATCGTTTATTGATAGGAGCTAGAAATGAAATAAATAGAAATTATGAGAATATTTCCATTTTCACAGAGATATTGCGATTGTTTCCAATAGTACTATATATACTACGCACCTGATTCAGAACGAAGCAACAAAGAGCTGTTAGATCTGCTATTTTTGAAAGGAACCATCAACAAACCTGATATTCTTTACGCTTTACCACAGGAACATCCATGTTATGAGTGGATGGACAAATATCTTCTAACTTCTTGCCAGTAAAAATATCCAAGCCAACAAGATGAACTTTGGCATGACCATGCTTACCAGTTTTTGAAGTGCTCATTTCAACAACCTGAATGCGTTTTTAATGGAAGCTAATATCAAAGATTACATGTGACCAGTGATGAAAGGAATGTTTTTTCATCCTCCAGTCTTTCCTAAAAGTCTCAAGACAGAAAAAGACAGTTAAAAGTCCGAGCAAACAAGGTCTTTGAATCATTTACATCAATCAGAATCTTACTGATTAGATATATCCTACTCTCATCCCTTTTCCTCTGCAAGAAATGGAGAATGTAAAATATTAAGGTGTTTGTTAACCAACTAACTACACTGAATTATTCGATTCGCTCAACACTGCTAGAAGCGTAATCAACTCGTTGAATAAATCAAAAAGCCACCTTACACGGACGCCCTTTGAGCATAACATTTTCATTCTTGCGAAGAGCAGAGCATTGTTTTGGATATGTTGTAGCAGCACCAGAATCGCCCGTATGAAAATCGTGATCGTGTTCGTGTTCTGCCATGACTTACGGAAGACAGAGCACTGCAAAAATAGTTTCAATCACAGTTTGACGATAAGCATCAATAGAAAACAATAAATTCTGTGTAGTATGAATACGAGTTTCCAGATGGCGAAAATACTTTCCGTCAATTGACAGGCATATCACAAAAGTGCTGGATCTCTAGAAAAATCGTATCCTGACATGATGAAGTAAGACAAGAAACAGAAGATTAAAAAGGATGACTGTGCATGACAAGATGATAATTCAACACAAGTCCTGAGAAATCTTACTCGTACGAAATACTGCAAATACCCAAGCAGTTAACACTGCACATCTTAATTACCAGGTTAACTTAAAGTCGAATATGATGAGTAAACACATTTCAACAACATATTTCATTTACTTCTGCCGTTGTGAATACTTCATTTCCTATTACGGGACATCCTTATACTGCATTATGTACATTGAATTTAAACTAACAAATTAAAATCCCGCGAATTCCGTTACTTTAACGTAAACAATACTAAAAAGAACAGCTAATACAGCAAAGAGGAAGCAACGGTACTTGGTAGACTGAAATACTCATTTCATCCATTCAACAAGATTTCACCACGAAATGCTACTTGACGTGAACATCTCATACTGACTTGTACAGGGAATCAGCATGGTACCATGTAGTGTATTACAACTAATCGCAGCACTTGCCAACACTTGAAAGCAAAGAAAACCCGAAGAAATCGTACATTCATCCAGTCTATTCCATGAGGACAGATACTGTCCCATTTGAGACCTTTTCCTCACACTCAAGAATCAATGAAATAGCAAAATGAGAAGGAAATAAACAAAACAACGAGAATTACTTACAGTAAACGCTTAATGCAGAGTTGTGCGTACGTATATGATTGCGTGCGTACAATTGACACAACTACAGGAAAAGCAGATATTTCCAAGTGATACGTTGCTCGAAGCAATGAGTTAACTTTAGAAGGAACACGCAGTCTCAGATGATTGTTGCTCTGTTTGCATCGATTTCAGAATTGATTCCACATCACTTCCCTACGTATGTTACTACCGGTACTATTACAAATAAGGACCCCACGCCCACACACAACCAAAAAGCAACCAAAAATGAACTTCCCAAAGTAAATGAAACCTGTCCCTTCTGACGCGATCCTAAATGCACTACCGTAATCGTTGTTCTGTCGAGGAATATCGCCACGCTATGACGAGCCGATAAATAGTTTGACAACATCAAAAAAAGGCGCGTTGTTTGAAGATGAAAAAAAATGCGGTAAAATTTTGGACGGATTTGAAAAGATTTCTGATTCTAGGTGATTCTGAGGTCAATCGGTGGTTCGCGGGCGAGCAGGGTGTTCCGGAGAGAGCATGTAAAGACTCGGCTAATTATCTAAAGAAGGTATGGAAAGTTTTATCAACTTTTATGCCAATGAAAAGTGTGAAACGACAAGACAAAATTATCTACTTAAAACTAAATTTATGATAAATTCACCATCCAGAAAGAACGCATCGTATGCAACCTTTCTATCCGGTGGCTGATTAGACAGAAAATTCAGCACTGAGGGATTTATCTAAAATTCAAGATCAAATTTGAAATGTGAGAAAACTTTGAGAAGCCAAGAGAATCGAGATAATTTGCTAATATTTACGAATAAAATGAATGGATTATTTGCAGAGAGTGGCGGTGAAAGAAACGCAAAAGAACTGCAAAAGGTGAAAGGTCAGCATGAAAAACATTGGTCAAGAAAAGTTAATAAAAAACCTATAATAATAGAGGATGGAGTCTATCTTTTTCAGAAAGAAAGGAACAATAGGTCGATTTTTGAGATTCATGAGCTAAGTCTCCAAAACGGTGAAACAAGGTTGATTTGCGATTGTTTCGATAGTCGGGAAATAATAACTGTAGTAGTTTCATGTATCCGAAGGCTTTTTCATTATTTTCTTTTGCTTCTGTCTCTGTGTATGCAGCCTAAATTCAAAGCTTCGACAGGTGGATCAGTCTTTTACGATGATATGATGATGAACCCGAAGTGGATCCAATATGTTACGGCTGCAGCATTTCCAGAGTAAAAATATTGACTGATTCCAAAGTACAAGGCAGTTATAATTGTACTACCCAATTCAGCGAAATGGTCGTTTCTATATAACCTTTTGCTGACACTTTTGAAATATACGTTGCTTCAAGAATCTTTGATACAATGCTAATTTGTATAGTTTTGTACTGCATATCACAATTACGATTCCTGATATCTGAACCACTGTGCTTCTGTCCCGTTGTCACTACAAAGTTATCACTGCGTATAAAATTGACTTTTGGTGCATAATCCCTCTCTAGAATTGATAATTTGTTATGTGAAGAAAGTTCTGTTTTGCTTTTGTGCATCGTAAGAGAGTAGTAATTGGTCATGTGATGTAAATGAATAACATGAGCAGAGCTAAGGCTTGGCGTTAAGTTCAAAGATTTCAGCAATGTTGAATGAATCCATCGATCCTACGCAGTGCATTAACAGATACGGCATGTGTGGAAGCGTTTCCACCCTTTATTTCGAAGGTTCATCTGCCAGAACTACCAACCTCGGATGGTGAAAAGATTCCAAAGATCCTAAGTTTTGGTTAGAATGTCTTAATAGATAGATGACCTTGCAGTACTAATGGAGCTCTGTCTTCTTTTATGAATGCTGAATACAAACAGGCCATCCTACCCGTGAACTATCAGAACGTAATTACCATCATGCGACCGTGAAAGTTAAAAAAGCTGAGTTGGAAAGGAGTTAAAATTATTATAAACTTTATCATTTGAAGTGGAAGAAAAACAATGAAACTCTCAAGTACCTGAAAATATGAGCCTAAAAACACAGATCTCTTGGGAATGTTTAAACAAGTGCTATCAAAGGATGGATACATTCCATGAAACACTGCACAATTTTCCCAGTTAATGAAGCTATCTCCACTACCGGTAGTCTGGTTTCCCCTTCACAGAAACCGGATGTAAGTTTGAAGTAACTTTGAACAACTTATTGTTATATATGAATGAACGAATATTTTTTGTCTTGAATCGCTGCAACAAAAGCCATTTCAAAACTGAAATTTTAGGGAAAATTGAAACAAGGCAGCTAAAACAATGCATACATAGTTGGGTTTAATAATTCATTTATGATTCTGTTGCAGAATGACACTTTCTGGTGTGCTTTTGGAAGTGTATTCGACGTTGAAACATTTGTTTGCAAGTTGGACAGGCGTACTTGCATTCTGTGTTGTGGACATCCATATGGACTCGCAAATCATTCCGCCTTACGAAGCGCTTCTCGCATTTCTCACATTTGTACCTTGAAATGACAATAGAACCATTAGGAGATGAAAAATGAAGTTTGCAGGAAAGTCGGAAAATTCCTTAGAGAGATTCATGCTAATGAGGGAAAAAAGCTAAAATATCATGCTCAAGCTGCGATTGAAGAGAATGAATCAACAATTCTCGAGAATTAAATCAATTTGGAAGACATACGGTCGAACATGAGTGTGAACAGATCGAATATGCGCTGCCAAAGCCTGCAATGTATGTAAAAGGAGTAAAATGACACACGATCACGTGCTAATAGTTTGTCCTTATGTGATTTCTTACGTGGGTTGCTTTCTTGATAGAAATTCCACAACTAGCTAAACTGATATTTGAATGAGACATCGTTGAATGTTCAACTTTCTATGAGTGTTTTGGCGAAAATAAAAATAGCCTGTGTATTACTTTGGAACATTTGAAACCAGCGTGAGTGCAGTGCTTGTATGGACATAGGTATACGTAATTTAAATGCCGCATCATGTCGTGCCGACGTAAGCATCCCTGTCTTCCAAACACCGCCGAACATTTGGTGCATTTAAATGGGCGTAAATTTCTAAATATGGATTAGAATATTTGGAATTAAAGTTGTGAGCTCTTTTCTGTATCCCACTTCTTCTTAAAAATTTTTTTCCTAACCAAGAAATGGGAAAGAAACGAACAAATGAATGACTGCTACGTGTTCACGAAGCAGCGAAGCAGTTGGAAATTCCTTTTGACAAGTTTCACACTTCGGTCGAGTGCGTACTTCGTGTTGGCGTTTTTGATGCTTCTGAACGGCAGCATAGGTTCGGAATAACTATAATTCTTATGAACATTCAAATATGACCAGTTCTCGACAAGAAATTTTCACAAAAAAAAACATATTAAATTTCATAAACATGTCCTTTTCAATACTTAAGTGGAATTTTCTGGAGTCCTTGTAGAAACATGAGAACTTTGAACAATGAGAATCAAGACATCATCAATATTCCTGACAAGTTTTGAATCACTTACCATGTTGCACTTCACACACCTGTATCGCTTGCCACGCCTACGCTTGGTGTAAACTTCATTATTCGGATGATAAAGTAACAAATGTGTTTGTATGTTATGTTTGAGTGTGAAAGCACTTTCACATATATCACAGAGATATTGTTTATTTCGGAATCGCTGATACTTTTGCCGGTCATTTCTTGCCGGTGACGCTGCATTACGTCGTTTTGGGATAAGAAACACCTCCTGAAAATATATCACCTCACTTCGATACAATTCATTCACTGGACATTGTAATGATGTTTCCGGCAAAACTAGTTACGTCTTATCCTTCTACCTCAACATCTTCACACATTATTCTCGATCCAGCGTCATCACTGCTTTTTGGCTTGTCCGTAGGATACTGTTCTTTATCACTTTCCCACACCATCGATTTTGAAACTGTTTTTTGGCTAAAGAGAATTGCTAAATAAAACACATTAATGAAGAGAGAGAGAGAGAGAGATGAGGTGGCGATAACACCCTGAAATTGTTGTGGAAAACGCACAAGGAGCGCTGGAAAACTACATATGAAGACAAAGTGAGTCAACACTTCGCTTCTGATTGAAACGTCTTATCGGAGCATCAAACAATTGGTCTATATGTCAGAGAAAATAATTGTTAACTTCATCAGCCTACTTCTCCACGCATTTTACTGAAAATTCTAATAATTACGTGACGTAAGTTTATGGTGCTTCCTTGCTATACTTTGCAAATCTTCACACGTCACACGCATGAAGTCTTTAGAGTATGGCCTTCTGTTGCCCCTTTCTCAGTAAGCAAATATCGCAGCAGTATCACATTAAGAAGTGAACAAAGCTAAGACATACCGCTGTCTTTTATCTTGACCTACACTGATTGCTAGCTCTGATGATCCTTTTTCATCACAACTTGGTCGGACTTTTAATGGGACATCCTCTTGACAATTTTTGACAATTCCTTTTTTGCAATTTACATATTGGCGACAAACGCTATGCAAGCCGAAAATTTCATCGAATACATAATCCACGGATACCGCACTAGTTCCTTCCTTCTTCCACATTTCCTTCCGCGGCTGCGGAATTTCATGATACGGACAGCGTGCACCTGCATATTTTTTCGGCTGTCACATGTGAAAACCTTTAGTTACCGAAAACATTGATGTTGAACAGCGAGCAGACTCTTATGCATTCGCATTAGACCATATTTCATGAAGTTTTAAGCGTACTAACAAGTAATATATGCCATTTATTATAGGTGAGGAAGGGCAGGACATTAGCAACATTGTGCATCGTAGAAAAGGTAACTTTTGGAAATGAAAATGGAAGGCTAGTGGGGCTAAATCCATTTGCCGAAATAGAAGGAAAGTAAAGAGTAGCCTATGCGTTGGGATGAGCAATCATATGGATAGAAATAGGGTTGGCTTGAGGGAAATCTCAGAACTGAAGCATTTGATAAGATTGATAGTTATGAGATGATATGAATACCTTCAACACAGTAGAAGCACAATTCACTGCAGCAGAGAGGTTCATAGAACAGATCAGCGATACAGTCGGTGGTTACTCGATCAGATATCATCTCCTCCCGCAAACAACCATACCACTCAACTGACATTGTCAAAACTACCTAAGCCTATCAAAATCTTCTATGGAAATTTCCCTTTCACTTTTACATATTTGCATAGAGTTTCTTCACACTTCTCTATGTCTTCTCCTTCCAGCCTTCTTCATTTTTTCCCCAATCTTTCCATTGTCCGAGTAATTTCAAAATGTGCTTCCTCAATTTTGATTCCTTTTATAGGGATTTCCTGAATTACGGCTGTCAAAAAGTTTCAATCATTTTCTTTCCATTCTTCCATTTCTTCTTTCTAATTTTAAATTATCCACATATTTTTTAAAATTGCATAAATTCGCTTAGCTTCAGATTGCTCCACCAATAATCTCGCTGGATAGCCACTAAGTTAGCAGTACAGTCTAGCGCAATATGGTGTAGCGTAGACATGGATTGTCTCGCAGTGTGCATGTGCACATTACTTCTCTCCATTGTGTAACTATCTCATTGTACTGCAAATAACTTAGAAGGCAAGAACTGGATTGGTTCCCAGGCTTAGGAGTTTATGTCGGAAACCAGTTTTTGCTCTCGCTGTATGAAATCAATTTCTTTACAATACTATATCATCGTTTCTCATCCATGCTTAATGCCAATTTTCATTACTTCAGACTCTGAAAGATTTAAGAGTTTCAAGACAGAGGTGGTAGTGAAGAATCTGTGTTACTCTTACCTAGTTCAGACTAGAACATGAATCACATGAAACTTGTTCGAACTTAAGTGAAGTGTTCTAGTTTCATCGGTCTGTATTCAAGCTAGAAAGCATCTTCATGAATTGAAGTGACATATTTCCCGCTTCCAGTTTTTGCTTTTCGCACTGTTGTATGTGACCCTCAACCTTTGACATGTGACAGCAAAATTGGTTTCAGATCACTGCTTTCATCGTTCCACAGTAGCTGCTTCGAATTGTAATGTTTTATTCAGCAATTTGTCACTGATAACCCAATACCCGAGATTGTAAACATTTGGAAAATTAATTTCCAGCACGAACAAACTGCTTTAAGCTATTCATTTAATTAGTGCTGCTGTTCTGGATGCATCTGCTTGTAATGTGTTGCGAGATTGACTGAATCTATGCAGGCGTATGGACAGTGATTACATGCGAATTTTCTTGAGAATATGTCGGAAGTATGTTTGAAGAGTATATGCTGCCGGAGTGACCTCTCTGTTTGTCCTCTGAAATATATTTCAGTCAGTCTACAGCTGTTATTAGAAAATAGCAGTATTTATTTTCAAAATTCGAAAAGAAAACAGACCGATATTTGCAGTGTTTGCACGGAAACCTTGGCTGCTCTTGTTCGGCGTGCATTACCATGTGATCCAATATTTCCTGCTGTGAACTTGTTTGCTTCTCGCACTGTGGACATCGATAATCTTGACCAATTTTGGTGCAATATTGTAAGTGACGGCTTACGTGTTTCTCCAACATTGCCGGACTTTTCGATATATGTCTGCATAGCACACACTTGCGGGAACCTAAAAGAAAGTGAACTTTGGAATTTCGAGAAATGTACTGTAATCGCAATCTTCTTTCTTCATTGCCATCAATAACTTACCTAAATCAATGTTTTTAGGCAATGGTACACGATGCCGATAAAATTTGTGGAAATGAATATAACGAGCTTCACGGGTACTGAACTTGCAACCTTCTTTATCACATCGTATCGGTGGATTACGATGATAAATTGTGACATGGTAAGATACCGAATTATATCGACCATACACTTTTTGGCATACTGTACACATGTAGCCGGATGGAACTCGCTCAATATATTTCTTATTCCGGCACCATCCTACAATTCATTTAACACTTAATGCGTGGCTTTATTATGAAGTATCACGGCATTGACCTGTCCGAGATTCGCAGAGATCGCAATGGATGAATGAAAGGTTACCTTCACGGTCATTACTGGGTATGATCACTTCGTTTTTGTATTCACCTATGCTGTTGTTTGGAGCTCCCATCAGCGATTCAAACAATAGCTGCGTCTCTTTTGAAGTATCACTCGCTGTTGTTTCATCGATAATACTTCGTAACCCTGGGAATGAATTCAACTGAAAACATCTTTAACAGTTATCAGCTCTTACCAATGAACCATTTATTGATTCACAACTCTCATCCTCTTCAAATTTTACATTAATCTTTGAAGTTCAGATTGCGGCTTATCATTACCGCTGCCACTATTGGAAATATACGTGATACGGTGGAGAAATATGAGAAACTAAAGTGCTATTTGCAAGAGCAATCAACTAATTCAGACACTTACACCGTATTGCCTTCCTGGATTTTTGTCACTTTCTCTGGCAACGTAGAGGAACATGTGGTCGTTAGCTGGGGGTGATATATTTGCATATGTCTGCAAACAGTTCAGAACTAATAAAATAGCTCAAGTCTATTGAAACAAACATTTAGAGTTAAAAAGAAATATATGCCCTTCTCGAATATTTAAATGTGATGATCGAAAAGAGAAAGAAAAAGGGAAATGTCCACGAAAGGAGCAGAAAATTCAGCAATAATAACCAACAAATGCCGGTTGTAACCGCAATGCGAGACTCCGAGAAGGTCACATTTCAAATTCTCTGCAAGGCGGAATTTTTTCACATCCTTCAATAAGTAAATCAAGGCTGTAACAAGGTAAAGGGAGACGTACCGTCCGCATACTTTGCATGAGATGATGTATTAGCCACTCTTTAACCGTTGGAGATGGGATGATCGTCGATATATGCATATCTTAACTTACAAGGGTTAATCTTATCATTTCCAACTTTCAACAGATTCCACTGCTATTACTCCTTCAACTCACTCCTCAAGCACAGCTATTGTCCTAATTCTTCAGCTTTCTCTTGCTTATCTGACCAGTCAGACTAATATTGAGACTAGTCTCGAACTGAATTTATTAGATGAACTAGTTGGTACCTGATGAGTGTGCTTCTGATCGTATGTCATGTTCAGGACTTTCCATTAGTCTGAGCACTTCATGAACTTCGTACAACGTCGCTAATCGTTTAAGCTATAAAAGATAATTGAGTCTTATGGTATGGTAGTATCAGAATGCAGAGTGGTTTGCCTATAAAAGTATCAGTCATCATCTTCCAAAAATCACTTCCAATTTCAGCGAAATCAAAATTCAGAGTTAGGCAGTTCTGTTCGCAAATTTATTTCTTTCAATTTCATTGTTTTCCTAATTATTTTTCAATCGTTACGATTGTGATTTGGAACAGTTTTGGTGAGAAAATTTTTTTAAAAAAATGAAAAAATGGAATGAAGTAAGCAACTTGAAAGGTTCACAATTTTTGGTTCAAAGTTGGTTGTTTCGAGTGAACCAGTATACATGAAACTGATCAGAGCTTCCAGGCAATTCACTTCGTCGATGGATTCGAAATTTAAATCGATCTCTTGTACACCACCAGCCTGTAAATCAGCATTTTCTGTATTTTACTCTAAACATTGTAATGTTTTATTTTGTTGTTAACAATGAAACATATGAAGAGAGTTTCAATTCTAAAAAAAACTTTATATAATTAGCCATCTTTTAAAATTGGATATTCCATCTACAATCTTGCCAATCTCTGCTTCTTTTTTTTTTCAGCCAAGTTCGATTCATATTTGGAACCTTTTCTGTTACATCAAATGACTGATCCTTGAAAATGCTGCTGGAGCAATGTAAAATTATTTGATGCACAAGGATACATTTAGTATAGCCATTAGTAGTCTTAACACGAATACTGCAGTCCAGAAGTTCACCGTTCTGTCGACATTGATGTAATCTGCGAACTAAAGCGTTGCAATGATCGGGAGCTCTTAACATTGATGGAAGCATCCTGAAATTATGAGAAACAACAAAGAAGAAAGCCAGGATATCAGGAAGAATCGTACATTTCCATCCTACCTGAATGGTACATCAAACACGTGGAAAAAGTGACAACGAGAAAATTCGTTGAATTATTTTCTCAAAAGTTATCAATGTGCTGATGAAGAGGAAGTAAGACAGAAAGGCTACAGTGTGAGGAATCGGTGTTTATATAAGCACAGATATTTCATAGTTCGTTGTTAGCCAATGATAAAGTGCTTCGTTTATGATTTCGCTGGAAGCGAAGGACGGAAATAAAAACGATTAACTTGCTCATAGCAGCCTTTTTACGACTTTCCTAAAATGGTTCAATGTAACTTCTACGGATTCGGTTGGCACAGACAAAGGGCACTGATTACAAATATTTGGATGACAGATGGCCTACTCCGTCCTATCAATCCATTTGACAAATGATATTGCAAGAAGCAATATTGCCTGAACTTTAACCCCTTATCTACTTCTAAAATAGTCTTCCATCTCTTTGACCCTAAGGCTATTTGAAATTTTGAAAGAAAAATAAAAACCAATTCGACGAAAGCTTGAAACCAAATTTCGTTCAATGTTTGCACTTCACTTCGGCGATTAGTATAGCAGAAACAGCAATCTTTAAGGTTCGACTCTATCATCCCACCGTACTTGATACATTGGCATTCCTAAAAAAGAAAACAAAAAGAATTCGCCCGGCGATCCGAAGGTCCTTCGAAAGAAACGATGAAGCTATGGTGAGAGAAAGCAAGAACGACATGTAAGCCATTGATGGCCAATTCTTGGCTAGCTGCTTCTTTAAAAAAGATGCAAGGAAGGTCAGGTCACCACACCATCCAACATCCAAGCATTGCAATCAGGTAATCACAAAAAGTTGGTGTCAGAATCACAAGGAGGTGGTCGAAAACAGTTTCAGCCTAATAACTGCTACCAAAGCAAACACTTCAGCTTCCCCTGCCACTCGCAAACTCTTTGGGACAAACGGAGTAAAAGTCCGATCCGGCACTTTGCTGTCATCATTGATCATTCGTCAATTGAAATTTCAAATAGCCAATGAAAAGCCATTTTCAATTATTAGATCGAAATAATCCTGATCACTCACAAATCAATGTAGTGGAATCGGAATCACGAGGAATATTTTAAGACATTTTAGAATGACCCGAGATTTCTTGTTGGCAATTTTGTTTATTTGCAAGGTTTGGCGTGAAATGAGCGCAATTAATATTATCAGTAATAAGGGAAGGTATGCATTTTGTCGTCCCAGAAGTGCGATGTCTCTGAAAGGAACAACAATGATTCGCTGATAATGCACTTCAACTGATACAAACAGATTAGTTATCTCTGCTGATAAGCAGCACTTCTAATGTCTTCCATGAAAATGTGTGATGAAAAAGTAACACTTATTGTGCTTTATCACTGAGAATGGCTTCTCAGCAATAAAATAATCTTCCCATTCTCGTTTCTTTTAATTTTTGATCGGTCAATTGACTGACTAAAACTTGCAACTTGCAGGGACAATATGGTCAACATAATGTACAGGTAATTCGTCAGCAGCACTCCCGATCAACTCGTACTGTAATCGAAGATCAGAGATGAACAAGTTTTAACTGAACTATTTCTTCTAAGAAATAACCATATGATATTTTTACAAAACCCCGGGAAGCTTATACACTGCCAGCTTGAATAATAATGCTGCTTGTTTCCATTATACTTCGGACCAGGTATTTGTAATTACGGTAGTGTCGTACGGTAGTGAATTGGCAGTACCCCAGGAAATACCGTAAATGATAACTTTAACCCCACTTTCACTCTCCATAGTCTTCACCCCCATTGCCAGAGTATTGCAAGAAATAGCCAGGAGAAGAAAATGATGAATGGTGAATCTCTCAGCAAATCTCCAAGGACATGTACAGAGTGATTCCTATTCATTCTTACCTGGATCATTATGAATTTCCAAAGATGAATTGTCAAAAGTTGCACTCTAAACAGAGTCCTTCCATGGTGACAAAGAGAATGACAAGGAACAGTTTTAAAGCTCTCTTAATCTCCCGGTAGTTGATGAATCCTCAGAAAAGTGGAGTCAGAAAGAACTGTTGTTATTTTCCATCGTCAGAAACCACTTCCTACCCCAAGTACATGGGATGTTTCTGAGATGGGTTGACTCACTAAACTTATTCATTGAGGAATAATATTTTATACGGTTATCTATGATTTATTCTCAACCCCAATCACTGATCAGATTTTCTGATGGAAATGTTGGAGGGAATTTATGAAATCAGTGTTCCCTTGAAATGTGTAGAATTTATTCATTCCTCACCATCACTTCTATAGTTTTGATGGTCTTAAATCCTTATTTAAGTCAATTAAATCCTACGTATTCGGTTACTTTTGAACTTTTTTAAGTTTTTTCGATTCTCTTGAAAAGACGGCTTAAATTCCTGGCTCACCGTCCTATCTTTGTGCAGTTTTCTCTACCAGTTAACACGATTTTTCTTACGATTAGCTCACTACATTTAAATCAGTAAATGCATCAAGGCAATGTGATACTTTTGTCTTGACGGGATTCTATGAGTGTCCCACCTTCTGATACTTTTATCTTGACAGGATTCTATGAGTGCCCCAGCTTCGAGTACGCTAAATGATTATTATGATGCAGTTACCTTGTTCCCTGTTTCGAGCAATCTGTTTTCACTTTCTGCCGCATATTTCTTTAATTTTGTCGGTCCACCTTTTTGGAGGTCTTTTAGTCCCTCTCGGATACCAATCGAGGACTTTGATGGTCCACGATTGCATGCGGCATACGTGTCCAGCCCATTTCAATCTGCTCTTCTGATTTCTTGTGCGATATTGGACGCTCCACTTTGACGTCTTATTTCTTCGGTTGGGACGTGATCTCGTACCGCAATTCCGATCATCCTTCGTTCTATGGCTCTTAAGGTCACCTCTAATTTATGCATTTCAGTTTTTGTGGGCGCCCACGTTTCACATTCATACAGCATTGCAGGAAGGACCGTGGAGTTGAAGATCTTCGATGTTAGAGGGGAGTGCAGGACGGGATGTCTTTCATTCTGTTAAATGCGTGCCATCCTGCTCTACCCCTCCGTTGGATTTGTCCTATGAGATCGTTTCTGCGTTATAGACGTATTTTTCGACTTCTTCGATGACCTTATCACTTCGCTTCATTCGTGCTCTCAGCAAACCTTACGATCTCATGAACTTGGTCTTTGATCGGTTGATATAAAGTCTGATCTTGTTTCCAAGTTCAAGCAGCATCTGCTGATTTTCAAGTATGCTTTTTTTCAATGAGCACAATATCGTCAGAGAAGCGTAGGTGTGTGAGGTGCTCAACGTTGATTGTCACATGCCGAAAAGAGCAGTGAACAAATGGTGTCCCCATGTTTTACTCTTTTATTAACTGGAATCGTAATGGGGTTGTAGAAGTGGGTGATTTCCGTTGAGCAATCCGTATTAATATTCTTCAGAAATTGGTGTACTGGCCGTCGACGCCTTGTCCTGTTAAAGACTGCAGTATTCCGTTAATTTCGATGTTGTGGAAAGCATTCTCGAAATAGACGAATACAAAGCATAGTGGGAGCTTGTACTCCCTGGAGTGCTCGAGCAATTGTGTTAAGCAGAAGAGATGATTTCTAATGCTGATTCCACTTCTGAATCCTGCCTCGTTTTTGTTTTTCATCCTAAGTTTTCACTATTCGATTTATGATGATTGTGGTGTAAACCTTGTATATTTGTGAGAGGAGACAAATCATCGATAGTTCTTGATATCTTCGCAGTCGCCCTTTTTGAAAAGTAGGATCGTTTTGGATTCTTTCCAGGCTCGAGGCATCTGTTTTAATTCCAGGTATCTCGTAAACAATTTTGAAAGCTCCGCCCAGATTGGGTATCCACTGGCTTTGAGAAGTTCTGTCGTAATTCCGTCTCTTCCGGATGCTTTTCCGACTGCAGTTTTTTCGATGACATGACGCACTTCGCTTATCAGAATCGGAAGGGTGGCTGATCTTTATTTGCAGGCAACCTTGGTTTTGTTTCTGCCATCGCTGCTAGTCGCTCTTCTCTTTCATTTAGCCCCTTTATTCCGTACCTTCCGATGTATTTTTCGGTTGTTGGCGCATAAACTTCCGTGTCCATGTTTGCCGTTGAAGTGGCCCATGATGTGTAGGTTGACTTTTCTTGCTCCGCCATGTGGAGCTCGCGATAGAATTCTTCTACTTCGTCGCCATCGCAGGCGCTTGTTGGCGCATAAACTTTCAGTGTTCTCTTTTTCTGAAATTAAATGAAAATGATTCCGATCTTTGTTGATTTCAGATGGCATGAAACAATGTTATGGAACAGATTCGGGATAACAATAAAGCCGATTCCGCCTATGTTCGGTTGTCTTGATCCTCGTCCCAGAAATATTTTTGTCCTGTCGTTTCAAGTTGCGTGGAATTCATCTCATCGTCTTGTTTCACAGATTCCGAGAATGTTGCACATGACTTTTTGTTTTTGCTCCATCAAAACGAACAGTTTATCTCGATATCCCGCGAGCGTTGTACGTGCATATCGAGAGGTCCATTTTTCGGCCAACGCCGGCTGTGGCACCTGAGATTCTTAGCAACCTCTCGTCATTCTGCTTCCTTCCAGCCAGCGCAGTAGGAAGGGCTTCCTGACGTGCAAGGAACTGAGG
>JABVXS010000431.1:0-32216 GCA_013365335.1 Madathamugadia hiepei
ACTTTGGGTTCATGTTTCCCGGTTTTTTCCATTTGCAAATTTTTTTTCCATATTTTTTTTTTTTTTTTTTTTTTTTTTTGGGTCGTAACCAAAGTTAACGTATCTGATTAAAAGTGTCATGGTTTTAGCTACAGATGGAAATGAATGAGTAACCGAATGTTGAATTGAATTGCAACAATATTTTTATGCTTGCAGGGTGAAACCGTGTTGAACGTTGCTGATAAAGATATCGTTGAATATTTAGAAGAAATGCAAGAAAAGGAACGGTTGAGATTAGCTCCTAACAGTACTGTCAATGTGTTGGTAAACCCTAATATACCTCTTAAAAGGTGTTTACTTTTAAAGTTTTTATTTTATGGACGGTTTTCTCAAAAAGAATTACAGTTACAGTTAAATCACCTTTTATTCTTTCTCACTGTCAAAACTGATGTCTTACTGTGCCTAATTAAAAAGTAGTTTACCCAGCTGCGTGATACTGAGTCTAATGGAATACATCTCTTTTAGAATTTAATTTCTTTTCTCGCTTACGTTTCATTTTATTTCGAAGGTTATTTTTAGAGCTGGTTCGACGACTTCCATTTTAAGGATGTCTACGAAAGAAAAGACAAAGAAGACAAAACTGGACGAATGGGATGAAAAAAAAGAGCTTAAAGAAGACGACTACTCGTTCATTGTTGAGGGTAAATCTCCGTCTCCATCTGTAGAAGTTCGATTACCGTTTCCTGTGAAACAGCAACAACCTGGTACTTCAGAGTCACTCTCTGACGAAGAAAGGTGTGTTTTTATCGGACAAAATATTGGGTTTTGATGTTTTTAAAGAAAAGTTTGACAAAGTGAACTCATGGTAAGGAAGATACTCAGTTAGAATATACTTTAGTTAGAACGGGAGAATAGATAGCATAGAATTTGTGGTAATTATAGTAGACAATAGGATCAACAATTAAATGAAATGAAAATTTAACTAAATTGCATTGCTTACTTCCAGAAATTATAACAGATTCGGGTTTTATTGAAGGTGTATATGGCGTACTGCTGAATTCTGTAAGCATTTACTATTCAGGTCGACTTCCAAATCGATTAGCGAAAGTTTTAGTGAAGAAAAGAGTACTTCGACTGATGAATCCAAGAATGGCGAAAAGGACAAAAGTGGATCATCTGCATCAACTTCGACTTCTTTTTCGGAGTGTGATCAAAATTCAGGCATAGTAGTAGAGGATAGATTGGCCCGTGTTGCAAATTCCACAGTTTCACCTTCTGGAGCTCCTAATGGATCAAAATTCGTCAACGAATCGAAATCTTCATCGGAATCGATACGAAATACAACTTGCTCTTCATCATCTACAACCGTCGTTAGTTTTACTGAGTTTGAAGGCATGGATTCTCGGAATCGAGTAAAAACAAATATTAGCTATAGCTTACTTATCAGATTTATAAAACTGGAGATTGGCTAAAATATGATGTAGACATTACATCTGCGAAATACTTGTTATTTGGTGACTGAATAATTCACCGCGAAATATACAGTTCATTTCATCGGATCATCTTTGCTCTATTCCCTCCTTTTTTATGTATTTTGGTAGCACATGGTTTTTTTTTTTGCGCAGTGAAAAATGCATTGTAAATTGATGCAAAATGAATGCTTGAATGGACAATTATATGGATTTACATATTTGTCGGCATATATATTTGGAAAAAATCTATAAGTTGACATATAATATTCCAATAACTTTTATGCATTAATTGTGAACTGCAATGCTAATATTATATTGCTTAACTTAGGCTTATTAAATATGTTTCCAGAGCAGTCAGACTTCACGATCTGGAAGTTGTGATTCTGACTTGTTGGTTACAGTGTCGCAGAATCAGCCACTTCTCAAAACTCACTCTGCAGGAAAGGAATTCACAACGACAACAACTTCATTAGAGCCATCAACTCATATAAATAAATCGTAAGCAAATGATTTGTTAATTTTTACATCTTGCATATCTTCATGGCACGATGAAGTAGCTTTGCATCATCATAGCGGCGTAAAGCTTGTTGCTAGGAATAGTTCAAGTTGTAGATGTGCTTTTATTGCTTGGAGCTTCAAGAAGCTCCATTTTTCCCCACACTTAAACTATTAATAATTATACTTTTTCTGAGTTACCTACATTGCTGTTGGCGGGTAACTTGAGAAAATTATTTTATCTGTGTGTAGCTTGCTGAACTAGTTGCTCATTCTTTCCATCCTTAGCATGTAGGATTTTAAGATTAGTTGCTTTCCAGTTTGATCAGTCTCATACATTCACTGAAATTATAACCTTACTAAAGTTGAGAATGTATTAATAGCATAACTTTTAGTTTTTTTGACTGCAGCTATCCGCAATTTTCTTATGTGCATTCTCTGTTTCACGCAGTGGGTAAATAGCTATAGTTTTGTAAGTAATAAGGTCATTTAGGCTGTTGGAAAATTTGACCTCACAGTTTTTTCTTACTAAGAATTGCATAAAACACTTCTCAGTGTTTATTATTGAAGTATAATTCTACCATTTGTTTTTTTTTTCGTCCAAGAAAAACTGATGGAAATGCAAAATATGCAAATGTGTTTACCATTCTTTTTCGCAAACTAATGTTATGATTGCTTCGCATGACATTATCTTCTGCATGACTTAGCGTATCCCTAATTTCCAATATACAGTCTTAAATATTCATTTTAAAAAAATCGGCAAATTTAGTGTCAGTGTTCAACGGTCGATACCAACAACTGTTCCATGGATGCCTTTGTATCGTAGTTCAGCAATCAAAGGTCCGCTGCATCCGGCTTTTGCGCATTTTCAAGCGGCTGTACGACAGGCTGCTAGTAGCACGGTGAATAAAAATCAACCATTAAAGAACTCTTGTTCTTTGCAGACTGGCGTTTCATCCTTGTTGAGGTGCTTCATATTTTCCTTGTTTATGTTTGTTGTCTAATAATTTTTGAACCAAAATTATAATGCTTTATTGTTCAGTTATGTCAACAATTTTTTATTTTTACTTTTTTTCGAAACTAACCCTTTGAGAGCTTTTGTAGGTAGGTTTTCCCAATTTTTGTCTAGTTAGGTAGTATTTAACTAAATCTTAGAAGAAGGAGAAGGCTGGAATCATGCATCTGTTTCAGATGATAATATAGACCATTCGCTGCTGATGCTTATTTCGAAACTACTGCTGACTAAAATTAGATGAACATTCTACTTTATTTTTATACCTTTTAAGCATTTATTCCGTTATGTCTTGAATCTGCTGCTTTCCTCTTTATTTGTTTGAATCTTTGGCTGGGAAAATTAAAAGTGCTTTTTAGATTTCAAGTCGAAGTCAACTTGATATTTAAAGCAAAAGAGTCGAATGTTTGATTCATAGTTAGGTACCATACGTCTGTTTTCTTTGATTCAAATTTCTACTTCAACATGGGAGCATCTTATTATTGGACGCATCTGAATTTTCTTATTACAGCATTTCAGTATTGATTAAATTCAGTCAGTGCTGTTCATGCTGCTATACCTTTATTGTATGGTTTATACTGTTCTTTCAACTTATGTCAGTCTATAAACTTGCTTCAAAAAAGCTGTTTGGCTTAGGAAACTTGAAACTAGTGTTTAGCTAGGTCTATAGATGGTTTCCTAAAATTAAAATAATGTTCTAGTTGAAACAGTTGTAGGTTGTTGATGTTATGTTTAGTGGTTTCGTTTAAGGTTACCTCTTGCAACACCACCGATGGAACCGAACATGCCAAATGAAAGTGAAGCTGAACGACGAAGTAGAGCGAAACGGCAGAGAGACTCTCGCAGGTTCATTAGCTAACTTAAATTGTCATATTTATGTGGTTTTAGTATAGTAAGATTTGGATAATAAAAGGTTCGGCTCCAAAGAGAAAAGCAAGAAGAATATAGTAGTTACAATTTTTATTTTTTATATAATAACTTGCGCGATAAGGAGCAAATGTCATTGCTGATTGTTACGTTTTGAAATTGATATGACATTTACAGATCGACTCAAGGAGTAACGCGTGAGCAAATGCGTGTTGCCACAGCTCTCACTGTTCGGCGTGATGATATGGAGAAAGAGCGAATGACTAAAATACAGAGGAATGGAACAAATTCTTCTTCGTTGGTATGATCAGTTTTTTGTATTATTTATATTGTTTAGTTTATTATTCATAAATTTTAAGAATATGTAATTAATCATCTTGGTTAGTAAGCTTTCAATCGGCATATAATAGTTCATCAATATTTGAAATGTTCTTTGGTTATGCTGGCAGAACATATAATTTAGAATTGAATGATGGACATGTCGTCTAAAGTAAAAACTTCCATTTCACATGTCGTATATATGAAATGATGTTACTTTTTTGTCTGTTCATGAAGTGTGGGATAACTAGTTCAGTTTTGCAAGATTTTTAAGTTGAGTTTTGTTGGTGTTCTTTTGTTTTGCTTTAAGAAAGCATTTTAATTTTTCAGGAAACCATTCCGCTTTATGAAATCGAAAAAAGAGCCGGAGATGACTTTGACGCTAAGGCATACTCTTCTAGTCAATCGTTCTCTGCTGTTCGTCGTCGGTCACAAGTAAGCAGAGATTGTTTTTTGTTAGGCAACCGAAGTCTATTTTTATATTTATATTGCTTATCAATTTTAGATAATTTATTGGTATGATTTTTAGAGCATTTATTCATTTAAATTACTTTTTATTACTCTGTTTTTTCTAGGCTCCAAGAACTACACGGCGTGTGACAGGTCCAATTCGAATTGGTGATCTTCAGAGTGAGGAAACTTCGGATGATTCAGTGCAAAAAAGTGGTTGTGACACGACTTCAACGAGCACAACATCATCATCTCCCAATATTTGTCGCTCTAAGCTTATCATTGCTACTACTTCCTACAACTATAGAGACAATGCTATTACAACCAGTGTTTATACTCAGTCTGCTCATACCAATAAAGTGAGGACCGCCCAAGTACGTTTTGGTTGGCATATGTCTATCATGAAATAAACTGAAAGATCGTTTCTGCTCTAAGAAATTTTGAGATTCTATTTTTTCAAAATAATACAACCATTCAGTAAGTACGTTCTTAATGAAAACAGAGCTGCGAGCTTAGCAGAAATTATTGTGCTCGTTTCTTTGTAGTTTCCTTGACCTTACTAATGCCATTTTTCCTGTTTTCTACTGATGCGAAAAGGAGTGGACCGTGATTCACCGAAATTTTAGATAATTTTGCGCTCTCCGAAGGCTGCATTTTTCACGGTATAGTAAGATCGCAGTATGTTGTCAACCTACCCAACCTACCATTATTACAAAAAATAGTAGCCGTAATCTGAAATATAGAAGCTGTTTCTTTGGATGAACTTTTATTCCTGTTCAAATTTTATTTCCAACTTTAGACTAATTCGGTACACATCGGTGGAGCGACCACGACAGCTTCATTTCCGTTGCTCAGTAGTAGTCCAAAATATCAGGAAACAGCTGCAGATTATAAAGCACTGTATGAAAAAGAGAAACAAGAAACGGAAAGACTACGGCAACGGATTGAAGAGCTATCATTAGAGGTATTCGGTTTTTATAAATGCTACAGATAAAAAATTCATCCATATATAGAAAACGAGGGTGAAGAAACTCGAAAACAAAATTAATTGGTAAACGTAAATCAAATATGTTGACGAAGTTTTCTTATAATTTTGTTTAGTTTGGATTCAATTATGTATTCTATTGTACTGACGACAGTGTACCGTGATACTTAATTAAATTATTTGATTTACGTTTACCAATTAATTTTGTTTTCGAGTTTCTTCACCCTCGCTTTCTATTCCATTCACAATAGAAATATTTGTGTCCTTATACCTCTAATTTGTCTGAAATGCTAGAAAGTTTTTTATTTACATTCAATTCTTTGAGAACGTATGACATCCTTGTGAAGGAGAAGTGACATTTTTTCGTCTTTGTCTCAGTATTTTTGGTTATTTAGAAATCGGCTTCAGCGAAAAACAATTCATTATTAAAATGTAATGTTGGAGGACGGCTTACACCGCCATCGCCGCTTAATAAATCTTCATCATCATCGTTAATGAGCGATCGTGAACGTCATAACTATGAACAGCGAATTGCCGAATTACAGTACGAAATTGAGGTGCTTTTTTTTATTTTATTTTATACATGTGGGACTACATCTTGTCAGATATTATGATTCTAATTACTTTATTCAAGCCGTGTCGTTTGAATTTCCTTGATAAAGATTGTTAAAGTAGTGGTTTGATGGACGAGATTAAAGTGGGAGATAATGGACCTCATTTTGTGTATTTGTTCATGTATGCATTTCGAATTAAGAAAATTTCTCTTTTAATAGTGGTGGTGAACACTTATTAGGCCCATCAGCATATCTAAAAAATTAGATTCGCCACAGAGTTCACATAAAGGTCCATGAAGAATTATGTGCTAAAAAATGTTAGGAATCTAAACTGATGAAATCCCTCGAATTATTGAATGTTAAACTTGCTTCAAACTTTTGAGAAACCCTTTTGTACTAGTAATGTTTGAATAGTAAGTTTATATTAACTTGAGAATTGAAAAAAGCTGGAGAAAGCAGTGATTCACTGCAGGTGGAAAATGATGAAATGATTCGTGTGTTATTAAAAATGAAGTGTCAACAGAACACAACTTGTTCTCGGTAGTACTAGCTTGGGTTGCAGTTGGTTGACTTGTTTCGTTCTATAATTTTTCCCATTTTACTCGTTCTTAAAGCTATTTTCGCCGAAGCAAGAAGTGACGAAGCAAAGAATTTGTTAAGGCATACAATACGAACAAGACTGACTTTTATAAGTGGTGACAAAATTGTTCACGGAACTGCTAGTCATGTCATATTTAGGGTAGTTTGATAATGGTATTAATTACTTGAAGAATGTTGGACCATAGGCAGTTGTTTTACACATTTTAGTGAAAGTGGTGTCAGAATGAACAAAGAAGGTGTTTCTATATCTTTTTAACATTTTATATAATAGCACTTTTAACTATTTTTTGGTTGTTGTATATTTACGTGCATTATTTTGGATATATAACAGCAAGTATTGTTGTAAAGCGCAACTTCCCACTCTTCATTGTATTTATTTTTGATTTCTAATAGTCATTGTAATAATTTGTAGCTTCTAAATTCATAATTCTTCAATTTTCAACAAAGAATTGTTTTTAATATAATTGCGAAATATTTTATTTGCAGCAGTTGCAGCATCTCCGAGCGGATAATCAAAAATTAAAGGAAGAGAATGGGGCATTAATACGCGTAATATCGAAACTATCTAAATGAACAATTCAGTTCGTGTACTTCTTATCACAGTCCTCTTCTAGAGCGATTTTGAAATCTTTCCAGTATACTGCATAGAATGAGAACAGGGTGAGGAGTATTTTAACAGGAATTGGTTGCTTACTAATACGTTTTTTTTTTATATTTAACGTCATGATGGGAACTACGAGAAGTTAATCTGAAAATTGCACTCCCTAGTTATATAATCCATAATGTATTTTTCAAACTTTAAACGCAAATATGTCGTATTTCATTCGAGAGACAGTTGTGCTGGTATTTTCAGGATAGCAAAACATGAGAAGAGTATTTTAGCCATCATATGCCCCAAAACTATCGTGCTTATCGATTGTTATAATTGTTCTGCAATCTTGCTTTTCAAATGAAATTCTGCGTGATTCAATATATTATTCTGATAAACGATATTTCAACCTAGAAGGCTTTGCCATTTCAGTTGTTATTCCCTAAATTTTTTTTCTTGTATTTATTTGTACCAAATTAGAGTTTGTTTAATAAGGCTGCCCTTTTCTTTTCCTTATTCATCTTGCAAACACGCGAGCTTTGCGGTGTCTCATTTTCTAATTCATCGATCATTGATAACATACTTCTGAAGGATTCTGCCATGTTTCCACGGAGAAACGGAGATTTATAGCCTATATTCCTCCTACTTTTGCATTTTTTGCTTTCATGAAAAAGTAGTTCTGTTTTGTTTGCTCATTTAATTCATATTGTCATGATGCCTTTCTGATTTTTTGGCCTAATTATATCATTCACTTATCTGTGCAATAATCTTTATGTGTGGATTCCATTGGACTAATTCAAATGAAATGATAAAAAATTCTGTTGGCCTGGAGGTATATGGGATCTTCACAGATTCCATTGATCGTAAGACAGTTTTTTAATGTGATTAGTATGTCAAGCAGGGCCTGTGTTGCCGATGATCCTTTGCAATCAGCTTCTCGAAGTCAATTCATCTTTCGATAAAAAGTGAGGGAAGAAAAGAACTCTTAATTTTTGTGCTAATTGTTTCAATTCATTATTGGTTGCTCTGTATTGTGCATTTCCCTTTTGTCTTTTACCCATTTACGTACTGATATGGAATATTTCTGATCATGTTTTTGTCGTTGTTTCAATAATTCACAACAAAAGGGAATAAATTTGTTAAATTATCATGAGCATTATTTTAGAACAGAAATGACATAAGTAAGAGGATAAATTAAACTCGCAGGGAAAGATCACTTCTCTAGAGCGCAAAACTCTATTTTCAGTTCACTACAACATTGATAAGAACTTCCTGATAACTATTACGGTCATTGAAATATGAAGAAAATGAGATGTGGCCACAAAATATTAGGAATTCTTTTAATATTAAAATAACAAAAATACACTCTATTATCTAAGCTTTCAGTTTAACACTTCTTACAGTCGATGCCCTTATTCCTCGGATTTCACCTCCGTATGAATTTAGTTCTTTCTTCACATCAGCCTTTTGCGAGTGTTTCCTGATTAACGCTTTCTTGAACTGTTTTCTCTTCTTGATCCGTGAATGTTGTGTTCCACTTTTACGTTTGTTTTGCAAACCCTTATTTTTTACAATCTAAATGCAACCACAAAGTAAATATGGAGTGGTCTTAACACTATTATCATTCGTTTTCAAATACTGCAAATTAAGCAATTTTTTGAATTAAAATGAACCTCCAGTCAACCTTTCTTTTTTTAACATAACAAACAATTATATAATTTTCCTACTTGAGTATGAATCTGAAAAACTGAAAATATTTTTGAAATAAGCATCAAAGAACTAACTTCGCTCGTTACTGAACGTTTCATAATCCCTTCTTCCATTTCATTATCCCCAATCTGAATAACACGATCAATTCCATCTTCAATTTGTAATTTTTCATTTTCTTCGCTTCTTTTAGAAATTACTGAATTCCGCACAAACTCTACAGTTGGCAATTTATCCAACATATTTTCGAGATCTCTCGATTTGAGATTTTTGCTCATCTTTTGCAGAATGACACTGTGTTTTTCAAGGAAATTCGTAATCATGAGCACTTCCTATAACATCATTTAAAATTTGAAAAAAAAAATGCTTCTAGAGAATGGATGAAAAGATCCAGTAAACATAATGCTAGGGTGATGCTGCTGGACAATGAAGTATACATATTGTGTTCACTTCCCAAATTCCAACTGAGATATAGCAGTTCCCCAGCGTAACAGAACATTCAAACAGATACAGAACAAAGCTTACGTTCTGGAAAGTTGAAAGAGACTGAAAAACAGGGTGATCGATAAACACAGGGGTTTCCTGGCATGATTTATCGCCAATTTTTATGTGAAATGCAAGCAACAAATTTGTCAGATATCTGAAAAACATGGTTGATAGCCCACAGGAAACCAGAAATTTCATTTAAAAAAATTTATACTTACATTGCCGTGCTAATGAGCACCCATAAAATGTTCTTTTTCTTTTTGATCAGAGAACTCAAAATTCACAATGTACATTAATTTTCTTTCTAAAGGAATCTTTCACATTTTTCAGAGCGCTCTCTAATCGTTCTAGTGAAAATCAAAAACGAATGAACAGATTGTTTCAGCATTTCTTTTACAATCTACCTGACTAAAATGTGAAAACATACGAATATGAAATGGTACAAAAAAAACTTGACTATATAACCTTCCTCCTTAGATATAGTGCCACCCATAAATAGCGAAATGTTACCTCGCAAAAGTGTTCACTGCTAGAAATAGTTGCTTCTCCAACACTAAGCCTGGTCGAGAATGCTTCAATAAACGAGCCAAATCTAACAAAGGAAGCACACGAGTTAAGTAATATTTTCTCTGAAAACGAAGCAATTAAATTTGATAAATAAGGAAGCACAAAATTTTTTAAATAGCACTTCATTAAAATAAACTACATTAAAATAGCTTACTGAAATTAAATAGTCATTATTACGACATACCCTTACAATTACTGTGTCAAATTATATAACGAAATCTTCATAACTCGGTCAAAAAAGAAGGCCCATATGTAGACTTGTGTGGTTTATTAAAATAATTTTTCATACAGCTACAAAAATTCGTTTAAGTTTTCTAGCTATTCAAAAAAAAAAACTTGCCTTTGATTGGTACTCACTGAACATCAGCTTCAGATCACGATTTACTTCCAAAAAATATTCATATCGTTGTTCTGCAGTCATGCTTTTGCTATCAGGAAGTTTTTTCGAAATATTAGCGCTTTCGTCCTCTTGGATTTCATCCTTAAAATGCTGGAGATGAGTTCGAAGTTAACCTAGTCTGAATTTTAATAGTACAAACCTGAAACTGCATGGGGAGAAGACCAAGCGCAGCGTCTAGTTGCTTCTGCCTTGCAATGGCATCTTCTTCCTCTAATTCCGCTAATTCTGCTTCTCGTTCATTCATGCCTCCCCAGTCCTCATCAACATATGAGGTATTATAGAAACTTCTCCGACCACTGCCCCATTTATCCGCCGAAGGTAAGACTGAAATCATAAATTATCATTTCATGTAAACTAAATCACCCTCCTACCATAGTTAGCTACTATCATATCAGTGAACTACACATAATTTTACTCGTAAAAACGGAGATTCTAGAATTGAATTTTTTTTATTTTGTCTATTTTTATCTCTTAACTCAATGACCTCTTACTAATTCTTTTTCCATGTATCAGAGTATATTTACATAACAAACTCGGTTCAAATCACTAAGAATAATGCAATATTTTTTGGAGAAAAGTGATTATAGTAAATCACTAGCAATTTCTTTTTAAAATATCTATTCCATTGATGTAAAATAAAATGCAGGAAAGATTTTATCAACCATGCCAAAGAGCATTAAAACTTACAATTCTCGACATTATTTAGATCATCGTCATCAGAATCTGAAAAAGAGTTTCTATCCTTTTCATTGCCGTGAACATCATCAATATCATCATCATTACCAGACGAATCTCCCTCAACGTTTAATACCTCCAATTGCTTGGGAATCCTAGTATCATTCTCGTCACTATCAGATGCATCTAGTGACATATGGTAACGATCAATTTCGTCATAGATCTCGTCACTATCTTCCGAATTCATTTTGTGCTGAAAATAACTTACTAATAATTCCACTATAAATAATTTAACAGGTTACTTTTCCGTCTTTAAATGAATACAACCATCAAGAAAAGAATTCCACGAATGTATCGATTAATATTTCAAAGAAACGATTCCTATTAAAATATAAATAAAGAATTGTAATTCCATCACATTTTATGGTGAAAGAAAAAATTAAATACTGACAAGATTACTTGAAACTACAGAGTAAACAGTGTATTTCAAGAAAGAATTAACCTGCTAAAAATATTTTTTCAAAACTATTAATATTTCAACATATTAAAGAAACTATCACTTGTTTTCTTTCTTGAAATGAATACTATCTTGGAATTAGCAACTTGAAAATCATCAAAATTAGAGATCATCCCCAAAACAGAATAACAAGGGAAATGGAGCACAACAACAACTTGCATCCAAGGAACCGGATGTAAGAAGAAAATGCTCTACAGAAGTGGACCCTGCAACCAAGCGGGACAAACGCTAAACGGAAAAAATAACAAGGCGCAAGAAATGTCGATCGACCCGAACCTACACTTCCGCTTCATACTAAACCAAACTGTTACATTATCGTTGCATGCTACAAATCATGATAGGTATTTTTACGGCGGGTTAGTTTGAATCCGAGCGGATTTAGACATTCTTGACCGGCATCTCCTGGTGGATGTAGATGTCGGGGGAGTGTCATTAGGATATTATATTTCAAATAGAAAGTTTTCGAATTAATTTTGAGGGATATGATCGTACACTTTTATCAATTTTACAGCCATTCCATTGTTTTGGTAGACAAATTTTAGTTTTTATTTTATTCACCATTTTTCCTTCCTCTGCTTCTTTCCTCAACTACTCATTGAAGTCCTAATACCCTAGTATTTTTACATTGATATCGTTTTCAAACAATAACTTGTCAAATTTGTTATCGGATAACTCTCTCTTCTCGTATGTGAATTAATAAATCATGTTGGAATTGGGTGTTTAGCAATTATTAGTGACAGAAGTCTTAAAGGTGTTGTTGCTGGTAGCATCGTGTGGGAGGCACTTGAATCTCGTCCGGTTTCAAAAAAGTAGAAATTTCCAGAAGGAGGAAAAAGTAGATTGAGCGTATTTTCGAAAAGTTGCTGTAATGTTGAAATTATTGCAGTGAAAATGAAAAGAAACTGAAGGAAACTTGATGAGCGAAACAACTTACACTTGGGGATTGTTAGAGGCAGCGTTTTTCCTACTTGTTTTTTGTAGTGTAGTTTGATCTACTGAAGATAAAATAGATAACATTTGCATGGGAAAGGGCACAAACGATTCATTCAATGTATGATGCAAAGAAATTACCTCAAAAATAACATAACTGTAGCGTGCTATATCTGTACTTTCATTTTTTATCATATCTTTGCAGTTTTGGGTTTTAATTCTGTTCAAATCGTTTAGGAAGCAAAGTAGGTAGCAAGCTGGGGTGTGGATTTACTTGTAAGGAGAGTGGATCCTTAGCCTTGTAATTCTATTGTAGTTGAGCCTCGGATAACATCAATAAAGCTAAGAAATAAGTTTAGATTTATTGTTGCTCGGAAGTGAACTTTATCGTGATGTCAAAAATGGTCACACCAGTGTTAAGGTCATGCTCATCTATTTGTGCATTAGTCATTCGGTCTATTTCAGATTAGTTAGAACTAGTGAATGTTTCAGGATGTTTTGGTCGAGTGATCTGGCAGCCTCTATGAATAAATTAGATGAACTGTTAAAGAATGATTCTGTAACACTAGCAGATTTGTTGGAAGATGATTATACGTTACAAGAAATTCGTAATCGTAACCATCAGCTCATTAAGTTGTGCGTTTGAATTTTAATATTTTATACAACGTATTTGTTCTCTGGGTGGTTTTTAGGTTATTTATTTTATGACACCCTATTAGCTGGAATGCTAGTGATACAAAGCAAGGTTTAGCTGAAGAGAAGTCTTCAATTTTCAATGAATTTTGCGGCAGTCTTTTTGTTTGCAGTTTGACAAGACAAGAAGTAGTGACTCAAATGATCAAAGGTGCATTAGAACCAGAAATCGATGAAACATTACCACTGAAAGAACAGTACAGGTACATTTTTATTCTTCAGTTTCTACCTTAAATCGCTATACTTTGGAAAACATGTGTAGGAGGTACGTTGTAAACGAAGTTAGAGAAGAGACTAAGTTAATCGGTCATTAGATGGTTTGATATCAGTAGCGTAAACCTGAGTTTGTGAATTTTACAGGAAAGCTCATTTGTGCGCCGAAATCTTATCCATAAATAATGAAGAACTGAGTAGGGCAGTTATTGATAACGAAGAAGCATGCAGTTTACTGTTTGATTTTTTGGACTCTAGAGAGTTAAATCACGTCATTGTAAATTTTTATATGAAAATATTCTCGCAAATTCTTGGCAGGTTTTCTGACCAGGTATGTATTTACCCTCTTATTTTTTTTTGAATTTCGATTGTTAAGGTGTATGTAAGCTGTCTTTCTGGAACTCAAATTGATCGGAAGTTCTCGAGTGTTGATTAGTTCTTATAAATCCTAGTGTTTTCAGAATTTTAAACCCGAAATTAGATAATGGACTACTCAGCGAACAGGTGAAACATAGAGCAGTTCCTGAAAAAAAGTTCATTTACGGCCTGTTTATGAACTTGCATCAATTGTTTTAGCTTATATTTTTGCGAGTAAACGGTGCCAAATAAACATTTTTGAAATGAGTTCTAGGTGTTTCCTCGAATGAAAGAAAGTCAGTTTTTGACTCATTGTATGAAGAGTATGAAGCATTCGGCTGTTGCGGAACTGTTATACCGGATTATTAGTGGCCTATCAGACATTGAACAGCAAGATTACATCAAGCAGGTGTTGGTCAATTGACCTTTTTCGATGCTGTTTCTGCTGAGTTACGCCAGGCAGCTATATTTTCACTTAAGTGTTTAATAAAATCGATATATTTCAGTGGTGTGCAGAGAATCGGATGGTAGAAAGTCTTTGCGATCTTCTTGTACCAGAACAAACATATGTCGTATGTTTTATTATATCTGAGTTAAAATGAGCCTTCCAACATATACATAATCAAGCATAGATGATTTTGAGAATGGTTACGTGGAGTAACAAGCGTGAGCTAAATTTCAATTGAAAAACGATAATTTCAGCTGTCGCTATGGTATTCATTAGTCGACTGTCATTTCTCGAAATGATGTGATTGAAACTAATTAAGTGTTTTCTAACTTTACTGTTTGCTTGAAAACTTCCATTTATGTCTACCACCTAGGTTCATGATAACGTTGGTTATTTGTGGAGTGAACTGGTACGTACATTGCGTGATAGACAGTATGCTGCAGAATGCAAACGGAATGATCCCTTACTGGAGAGTTTGCAGTCGGAGCGGAATGTACGACATTTAGTGAGGCGTATGTTACCTGACTGTATCGAGCAACGTTGTGATTCTGTCATTATCAATGCTGCCGTTATTCTGATTACTCTTTTGGAGACCAATTTTATCCCTAACAGGTTTGCGTTTTTTAATTGGACACATGGAAATACTTGAATAGGAAATTTGTAAAGTTAGTGACCAGCATCACCCAGAATCTCTTGGTGTTTTTTTCTGAATTTTTGAGCAAAGAAACATTAACCTTTTCTTAACTAAATGAAGAAATTTGAGCTTAATTTTTTCAGAATTCCATGACATACTTTTTGAAAGAACCATTGCATCCATAGTTTTCCTGCAAAATATTTTATTCCAGTTGGTAATTTTTCAGCCCAAGTCATCAGTTAGGAATGGAGGATCGTGGTATTCAGCCTCAGTGGGGCGGTGGTATGCCAATAGTAGAGAATGAATTGAACGGGACAACTGTGTGGCAGCCTGATGCAGGCCATATAGTTGAGACTGTTGTTGCTGCCTCAGCCGATCGTATTGTCACTGCAGTTATTGATTCTCTCAAGGTATTTCACTGTATTCAGTGATCCTTATGACAGAATTTTTTATACTTCAAAGATATTTTTTTTGTTATTTTTTTCATTTTCGGCGCATACTTGGAAATGCCGGAGAGCTTTTGTAAGCCGAGTTTTGTTTTTGATTATCCTTGCGCTGAACTCGTGTTTATTTGGACCTCAAATTCTAGTACATTTGAATGACCATCGTTTTCACTGCTGGGAAAATATTAAGTAAGTTACAGGTAGGAGACGGTGATATAAATTTGTGTAGCGATGCATGGTGTCCACTGATGCGATTGTTGGTTTTAGTATTGGATACAAATCATATGGCAACACATCAGGCTGTTTTGGCAGCATTTTCTTCTCTCTCAATGAGCCCATTCAAAATTTTCCTCACTTATGTCAACACTCGTCCTCAACTTACACTCTTCCAAAACCTTTTATATCGGACTATTGCAAACATTCTTTATACACTTTCGCCTTCTCCCTCACCCCTCATACAATATTTAATTAAAGTAAGCTTCGAGAATATGTGTTATTTGTGTTCTTGCTAGTAAATGCTGTACATTGTTTAACTGTTTCTTATTTTTTAATATATTTTTCAATTTCCTAGTTAAGATACTAAAATTGTCCTTTTTGACCATTAATTAATTCTAGTGCTAAGTTGATTTTTCCTTCATAGTTCTATAATATACATTTCGAAATAGTAAAAAAAATTTTAAATTTATTGTGAACAGGCTTACATGGTAAGGTTTTGAACTTTTCGGTTGCATTTGAAAAGAAAAAGGAATGTAAATTAGTTGGATTGCTTCATTTAGCAAGCTTTTTTGAATCTTTTGATTTAAAGGACTGATTTTTCAGGATGTGGATATATTAGGGCACATAATGGCAGGTTGTGAAACATCGCAAGCTGACTTTCTTCACGGATCTTCCAAAAAAATGCTACGCAGTTTTTATATGAATCTTGCATCATTGATTCAATGCGCTTCCGAATCTTCATCGAATGTTGAATGCATCAATCAGTTCATTAAAGGTTATAATTCAATGTTTGAGTGCGTGTACATATTTTGGTAGTAATTGTCTCCTTCGCTTTTCTTCAAACTAAGAAGGACAGCACTAATAAACACAACAGCTGATGATGTTATGCTTATAGGATCTGATCAAGCTTCCTGTTGGGAAGCTTTTGGAAAAGAGATTAATGAATTCGAAGAGAAAAATCGTAGTGACGATACAGGTATCACTCTCCCGGCTAGTAATATCGTCGATACGGCGAAGATTGATGCATGTGATGTTCCTGAACCAATGGTTAGCAGTGCTGCAGAGGTTATTCTCATTTGGTTTTTTATGCTTACTGTAACATTTAAAATTTTTCACTTCGGACGATAAAGGTTTCTTCCGACCAAAATAGTTTCTCACCTCCTTTTTCGCAGTTTTCTGAGGTTTAAAATAATGGTTCCGAATACTCTAGAATTCCCCTCCTCCCTTCCAATTATTGTTTTATTTTTTTGCATTGCAGTTAATGGATGAGTATGAACGACATTTAATACCCCAGTCACTCGCAGAGGATGTTTCAATATCATTTCCACCCTCTCCTAATGAAACTGAGTAATGTGAATTTATTTTTACGTCAATGGAAGAGAAATACTTGTTATAAAGTTTTGTTGTGCCACTTCATAAAGTTAAGAATATTCCTGATACTGTATCATAGTCTGATAAATACGGGGAATTTCCGGATTCTTTCATAAGCTTAACTCATAAATTTTTCTGCAACAAAATAGGTCTTTTGCTTGAAAATGATCAGTTGCTTTTTGGAGGTAATGAAATTTACATTAATTTTAGTTACGAGATTGCTGCTATAGCAATGGATTGGGAAATGGCAAAAGATTTTGATAGCATTGTGAGTTCCTTCTCTTGTGCTTAATGTTATTGATTTCTTATTTGCACTTTTATAATAATAGATGTTGTTTAGGGAAATGAAGATATGTTCGAAGCAATGTGTGCATTAAGAATCGACACAAGCATTATAAATAAGGATTCAGGTGATAGTTGGCCAAGTGCGAGCAAGTCCAAGGTAGCTTTGCATGAAATTTCAAATAAAAATGGGTTTGTAGTACAGTTTTTTTAATGAAGGCGGTGAGAACGTGATAGATTTATGAAGGCATGGAATAATTGTTCTTAAAAATTAATTTCATTCAGGAAGGAAGCAGTAAGGCAGCTGACAACTGTGATGACGATTCAGGATCAAAGTTTCCTGTGTTTTGGAATGATCCAACTCCCTTACTGAATTATAGTGTTGTTCCGAATGATATTCCTGAGGAAAGTGAAAGAGATGCACCAAAAACGAATTTAACGAAGGAGGAGAAAAAAGTATCAAAATGTGTATTAGGTAGGTTTTGTTCTTGTAAATTCGATTGGTAATAGGATAACATAATGTTTTTTTTTTAAAAAGTGACTATGTTGTTTCAGAAGAAAATTGGCCACAGTCTTCGTCAAAATCCTCTGTGGATTGTAGTAACTGGGCTGATTTCACATCTATGAAATCCGATGACTGGCCTCCATCAGAATTTCAGTCCGAGGAGAGTGCATGGAATGAAACTGTTGAAGACTTATTTCCCAGTCGTACAGCAGCGGCAGTTACCGGTGGTATTGCTTCTGCCATTATGGCAGGACACATGAAGTAAAATAACTTTAATTTTCAGACATTGGATAATTTTCGTAGATTGTTGCACTTTTTTGTGCTTATTTTTGAGGTCCAAGCCATTCTAGTAATTTTATTGAATTAAAATATTTCAATTATTTGCATCGTGACTTGAAATTTTTTGTAGGATTAATAATCTTTTGTAGTTTTTTGTAGGATTAATAATGACTTGAAATTTTTTGTAGGATTAATAATCTTTTGTAGTTTTTTGTAGGATTAATAATGACTTGAAATTTTTTGTAGGATTAAAAAATTAATAAAAATTTATATTTAGAATCTAATTCGATGTTTTCGCAGGTATTGTGTTTTACTGGATATTCTTACTTTCATATGTTTCTGCAAATTTCTTGGGCCTGATTTTTCAATGACTAATATGGCATCGTTGGAAGCGCGTTGCGTGGAACGACTAAATTTTTTGCTGATTGCTATTGTTTGCACATTGTTTTTCTGAGTTTTTTGAAAGAATTTAATTTAAGCATTTTCAGGGAATCTATTTCTAAAAGCTTGGGATCCTGAAGAAGTGCATCGTTTCAGTTTTGGTCAATAAGAGTGCTGTTTATTGCAGGTTCTGTCTGACTAGTGAATGTTCAAGTTGCATTATATTTAAAGTTCATAAATGATGGTATATTTGAAAATGTGTCTTGTCTTACTTCTGCGTTATGATTTTGATTGGACTCTAATCTATTTCATAGCATTTCAATATTTTAAAATTTTCTAGGTAAAATTCAAAACTGCAGATGATATTATCGACTTCCTTTTGTGTCGGATAGGTATTGGAAAATAAGGTCCAAATTTTTTTGTATTGATAGTACTGTATTTTGAACTGCAGTCGATGACATTGATGAAATGGATTTCAAAGTTAAACTGCGTTATAGTACCACATACAATTTCTTAGGAACGTATTTAAATTCATTGTATTTTAGTCTTTTGGCATTTTGAAATTTTGTTTCGTGAGAAATGAGCTCATTTGGAAAATCTTTGGTCACAAGAAAAAGTTTTTGTATTTTTTTGTTAGTTTTTTAACTTTTGATGTAGTAGGATAAGTTAATGTTTATAAGATTCATGCTTTTAAGGTTTTATATATTTACTTTATCTTTCTGAATGATTTTTTGTCGTATGTAGTTGATGAGCAATAATCTTGCATGACACAAGTGACATATGCAAACGTGTTTCTTGTCGATATTTAAGTGGAAATGATAAATGATGATTGCCTTTTGCTTAAAATTTGAAATATTAAAAAGGTGTAATGCGATTATATCTGTTTTGGAGTTGGTTGTTGAAAACTTACTAGTCGATAAAAGTAACTTTTCAAGCATTCAAATTATGTCCTGCTGGTTAGATGGATAAGATTCCAAGTTTCACTAATTTTTGAAGAATTTTCTATTAGCAGATTGGCTAAGGAATGTGCTTTGAACGAAGATCGTAAAAGAATGCAAGAATCGGAAGGAACAGCTGAAGAGCAATAATCAAGTTTAGCAGATTGGATAAGGAATGTAACATAGTGCGACTAGGACTAAGATATATCATAGAAGTGAAAAGATTCAGCCGAATGATCCAATTAATTTTTGTTGTTACTTATTAGAAGTAAACGAGAATGTCGAAGCGGAAAGTATTACTTATGGGAAAAAGCGGTTCTGGGAAAACATCAATGCGCTCAATTATATTTGCTAATTACATCGCTAGAGATACGAATCGTCTTGGACCAACAATGGAGGTGGAACACGCCCATGTTCGGTAGTTTTTTTATGATTGTGAAAAATATGCCTTAATATATGTTTGCGACTGCCATTTTTTTTCCGCTTAGATACGGTGTATTTTGTGTTTTATCAGCATTGATTCTTCTCCAAAGAAGCTATTCTTAGCTTTGTGTATCACTAAAGATATCTACTTGATTAAGCAGCATACGTGCATATTTTTCCTGCAAAATATATTTGCATATATTTCAAGATAGGTGATACCAACTGCAGGTTTCTCGGTAATCTGGTGTTGCATCTTTGGGATTGTGGTGGTCAGGAAGCGTTTATGGAAAATTACTTAGCTTCACAGAAAGACCAAATCTTCAAAAATGTTCAGGCATCTACCTCCTTCTATTATTTGCTATTGAATATCGAAATTAAGATTTGATTTAAATTAGTAATGTTGTTTTAACACCGATGACTCAAATTAAGCAGCTGTCAGTGAAGACTTTGAATTCTGTAGTTCCTTATTATTGATAGTCCAACTTTGCTTTATGTTTTTTGTTATCGCTTTCTTTGTTTAGGTGCTGATATATGTATTCGATGTAGAAAGTCGTGAGCTGGAAAAGGATTATCGATACTACCGGTCATGTCTAGAAGCACTGATGCAAAACTCACCAAATGCCAAAGTATTTTGCTTAATACACAAAATGGACTTGGTTTCTGAAGAACACAGAGATCAGGTTTGCAACTATGCGTTGATTAATTAATTGTATTCGTGATTATCGGATTTCAGCCAAACTGGAAATGATTTAGAAAATAGTATTTTTTATTTATTATGTAGTTGGCACATATATGCAATAGAAATATCATTTTTGTAACGTGGAGACAAGCACTTCAAAGAGTTTGACTATTTTATTGTATAGAAGCTTAAATTGCTTTAAATAGCATAATGTCAAACAGCACACTTGGACTCTTTTCGTTTTTTTTTTCATTCAACAGGGATGAATTGTCATATAATTTGCTATTTTAGGTATTCGCGGAAAAAGAACGCGATATAATGTGTAGATCGAAGCTTGCTGCTGAAAAGTTTGACCATGAGAACGTCGTGAGGCAATGTTACCGATCATCGATTTGGGACGAAACACTTTATAAGGCATGGGAGATTTTTTCATTGCAGACATTTTGTAAATTTCAAAAGTAAAACCGTTCTAGTTTAGGCTTGGTCGGCGATCGTTTGTCATTTAGTCCCAAATGTTGCATCAATGGAAGCTAGACTGAAGCAGTTTGCTGTAATCATGGACGCTGACGAAGTTGGTTCTGTGATTTCTGTTCCAATTTGTAATGTTTTATTCGAGAAAAGAAAATTGTTAAAGACGTGGTATGACGATGTAAAATAAAGTGCTGTCATAAGATTAAAATTTCATTCATGTGAATTTAAAGAGAATTTTTTTGATATTTACTTTTAGTTAAATTCCTAAATTTTAGGACCTTAAAAGCTGATAGTATCTCTGTAAAAACTGGAATATTTTACTGAATATTCTTCGCATCTTGCAGGTGCTATTATTTGAAAAAGCAACTTTCCTTGTGATAGCACAGGCCCAAATAGTCCAGCATGACGATATTCACCGTTTTGAAAAAGTATCCAACATAATTAAGCAGTTCAAACTGTCGTGCAGGTTCTTTTCTTTTTCATTTTTAATTATGAATTACTAGGGAACAATTGACCTTTTTTCTAGAGTGTAAATACCGCTGTAGGGGTATTCCCTGGTAGGAAATTCTTTATGGACTTTTTCCTTATCTGTGTTCATTTGCAATTCCAAAGAATCAGTAGCTTAGTAGGCACAGCATAGTTTTCTTTACACTTCTATTTTGTAATTCCGTTCTGTTTTGTTCTTTATTAAATTTGCCTTCTTAATAAGCATTTGAATGCCGGAAGATTCCTCTTATAATGGAAACTTGGGAAGAAGGAAAATTTGTTTAAGGATTGTATATGACGTTACCTGTCATTTTTTGATTCATTTCATTCTTAAATTTTTGAGACATTTGATTTTTTGTTTTAGTAAGCTGGGTTCCCAATTTGAATATATGTGTGTGCGGAACAGTAAATTTGCCGCATTTATTGATAGCTTTACCTGCAATACATTCATTATGGTGGTCTTATCGGATGCAACTGTGTGTAAGTTACTTCTTTCAATTTAAAAGCGCTGAATTTTACGGTTGAATAAAGACAAATTATTTCAGCTTTTCAGCAAACATTGTTTTCTCCAGCTTTTTTAACATAATTTTCCTAAATTTTCAAATAATTAAAAAAAATCAACAATGATTCAAAGCTTTTCAGCATCCGCTGCAACACTGATGAATATAAGAAATGCTCGAAAGCATTTCGAAAAACTAGAAGCTCGGTAGCAGTCAATATTTTTAAAACACTCCTTGACCTCCATCTGCTTTTGATTTCGATTTTACCGCCATCTTCAGATACCAGTAATTGTTTTTTACATCCTTCATATGATGCTTTCCAGTTCCAACAATTTATTTCGTACTTGCTGTGAATAATTCGGTGATTTTATTCTGATGACTTAAAAATATGCATAGTAGCTTACTACCTAAGGAATTTCTTGAAGTTTTGCTTTTGTAATAAATTTTAATCGAAGTTTTTTGATCTCTATGCTTTTTACCTTGATATTTTCATATTTGCGACCAATCTTCATATTTTCCATTAGTTAATTTATGCTGTAATTTTTTGTTGTTGCTGACACAAACTGATGGCAGTTTGAAAACCTTTCAAACTGTTCTTTCGGAGCTACAAAGTTGGATACCTTAATGTTTAGCGTGTCAACAACTTTTATTTTGGTGTTAACCTTGAATTCTTGTTCTTTATAGTGTATCCTGGTATAAATTTTAAATTTATTGTTGCTTATAATAGACGTTCAGTGTTTAGTTCTCCATTGGTTGATTATCCAAAAATTGAGTACCAAAAGTTGTGAAAGATTTCTTTTATTCCTGCACATCTCTTATTTTCCATGTTTATCATGCCTTAACGATGTCCAACGCTCGTTGGAGAAATTGTTTTTATTGAATAAATTTTTCTTAATCACTAATTTGTTCGATATTGTATGTTATAACACATTTTAATATTTTTCTAAGAATTTTTTCTATATCCTGAACGAAATTTGCATGGTTATTACTTGTTCATGTAATTACAAAATTTTAGAATATACAGTTCAATAATTTATGAAATGAGGATCAAGAAAATTAATCATCGCTATGAAATTAAAATTTCAGCTCATGAAGTTTTTTGCAAAATTATTCAAGTGATATGAGATACTGCTGATTAATGCGGATGCTTTCTATTTTCAGGGATGATAGAGAGCGGATTGTTATGTAACGCTGGCTCTGTTATCCTTCCAATTTTTGTCATGTTTTCTTTGTTCTACCGTATGATGAGGTAATTTTTTTTGCAATTAGAATCTTTCTATACTTGGAAATTTGGTTCATCTCTGGAAACTTTTTTTGCTACGTATGAGGAGATTTATTGCAGACCATTCCGGAAAGCGATGGTAAATTGTTGGTTTTGCAATGAGAATGCTCGTGTCTCTCACTGCAACCAAAAAGCATTTGTTTGTCCTAATTGTGGACAGTATAATGGTTTTAAGGAGGACGGTGATTATGATCGATTCATTCCGGAGCAAAAATATGAATTTCTAAATCCTCTTTCTGTAAAAAAGGTTTTTCTTATTGAAATTTGGAAAATTTTGTTCATTGTAAACAGCAGGAAATAGATAGCTCAGGATATTCAATATTTGCTTGATAAATAACCTCATGTGTGTCTAAGCAGTGGTTATTCGAACAGAAGTGAGCATTCATGGGTATATTTAATGTTATGACAATTTCAAGACACTTGGGCTTTAGTTCAAGTATAATTCTACAAAACGTTCTTTTGATTTAGTTGAAAACACAACATTCAATATGTAGCTTTTTTTCGACTTATAAATTTACATTTAATAGATCAAAAATTTGTGTTTAGCGACATATCAACAAGATTAAGATGAATGGAAATCGAGAATCATTTGACATCAGTAGTTTATGTGAAAACTGTAGCATGCAGCAGGCGCGTGTCCAATCGCAGATCAACAAGTTTGAACCTCGAAATGAGGTTTTTTTTCTCACATTTAATCACATTATTGATTTCTTCCTACGGCTCTGCTGAAGAAATCAAAGATCTTACCGTATGATTATTTGTCCAATCATCATTGTCCCTTGTATTATTTCTACTTTTTGTTCAATTTCAGGCAAATTTTTATGGCGAATTCGAAATTTATAAAGCACGTTTGCATAAGAGCTATCCGCTTTGCAGTGATTGTGAGCTGGTCGTGCAGAAGAAATTGGAACTCGATAAGGTAGCTTTATTTTGCTTAACTTGCTCTGTGTTTTTAGTCTAGAGGATTAGAATAGATATTTTAAAATTTTGAATTGGCTGATTTGAATTTTCTATTTTGGTGAAATTATTAAGATAATTGGAAGATGAAAGAAATGTATTTTACTTTTCCGCTTTCGTGGCACAATCGTAAAGTTCTTTTTTTGCTGTGTTAGTTAAGTCTTTGCACTTTCAAACTCCAGTAAAGTTGATTCATTTGGTTTGGTTCCTCTAATCTATTAATGATTTGTTAAACTTGATATTGGCTGCTTTTATAGAAAATTGGTTTGAATCAAGCCAAGCGCATCGCTACTTCTTCAACGGAGTGTTATAGTCAACCTTCACAAAAATACTTTTCAGAGGTACTGCCATTCTAATTTCACTTTTCTGAAGAATCAAGTCAAATAACTAGTGATAGAGAAATATAGCGTTAAAAAAAAAACTTTTCGAATGAAGTTTCCAATAGGTGATACGGTTCTTTTTTTCTAATTTCTAATTGGGCTTAGTTTTTCTCGCATCATTTTGGCTATATTTGCTTTATAGATCAATGAAGTACCTTTGCGCAGCCGCAGTTATCGGCGCCATCGTGCAGCAATTTTAAACTGTGGACCTATCTCTAACTGTTTAAATATGATCACCTTTTCTATTTCCTGTTGTCTTTTCGTTGTTTATTTGTTGAAGCTGCAGAACAGCGTTACTACTTATGTAAGTTTCAAATACTTGTAGTTTCAAACACTTGGAATAGTTGGAGTCGCTCTTTTGTCAGTTATTTTTTTTGAAGACACTGCAAGTGCTGGACTTTGCAAATATTGCATCTCAAATGACCTGTTTTTAGTTCTTCGACTTGAGTCAATTATTACCTTGTTTTGTGCTTTCTTCATGGATACCATTTTTGATGCTACATATTTCGAAGTTAATCCTCATTGGCCTTGGTACACATATTACCTCAGTAATTGTAACGCAAGCTCGACGATCTCTGCCCGATATTGTTGCATTTTTAATTTGGTTAGTACTTTATTTCACAATGATGCCAATTCCAAGGGTTGGATATTTCTTCATGGAAATATTTAGCTGACACTTATCGCCTTTGTGATAATTTTGCGAAGTCATTTTTATTAACAAGCAGTAATCAGATGAGAATTAATTTTGTGTTGTGTTCCATTTTGCATCTTTTTTTTACTTTTTAATATTGATTAACCTACTATTTTTCTACATAACGTCATCATTTCCATCCAGACTACATGGATGCGGTACTTTTAAGTTCGATTATTGAATAAACACTGATTCAGATATTGAGATATAAAACGAATTATTGATTTCAGGTGTGTGCTACTATTTCTGATGATTGGTACAGATGAGAAGCATGAATTACTGCTATTGCAATTAAGTTTCGTGTCTGTGCTATGCGTAGTTTCATGTGCTGTTGCATTTTTTCCTCGAAAATTATTGCATCGAAAACGGCCGAACAGTATCATACAAAGGTATTCCATAATTTTTGTTAACTCGAATTTTGAGAATATTTTTCATTTATAATGATAATTACTTAGAGTGCAGCATTTATAAAATTTTCCAGCATTTGAGATTTTGCTCTGTCCATTCGTATTCTGCTTGTAGAATCATTCACTGGATGTTGTGGAACTGAAAAAAGTTTTGTACATGACAATAATCAAATATGAAATGAAACAGTAGGAGTCAAATGCATTTTTAAATGACTTTCCTTCTTTTACCATTAGTCAACGGTTACCAATGAGGGTATCTGCATCCATTCAGTTGTTTATTTATTCACATGATAGAAAAAAAAATACAAGTTTATTTAATGAAATTTTTTCAATTTAAAACGTGTAGAATGTTTAAAATTTTTAGTGCATTTTCAATAGCCAGTACACCACTGTCGCAACGTAGCACGTTATCCGCACATACCAGTAGGAGTGTATCCCTATCGGGAAGTGTGTGCAGTAGAACTATCTCATCTCACGAATCAACTCCCACAAGAGAATTGGGACAACTTTTTAATTCTTTGTCAATTGGTGAAAATTGGAGTCCCTCTCAAAGGAAATTAATTTTGCAACAACGACGAGGTAATACTTCTAAGTCAATCGTTTTATGTTTTTGCATGATTGCAATATAAAAAATTATCATCGAATTAGGGATTTCCGTAGTTTCGTCGATATTCACAGAGCTTTATAGGTCCTTTCGATTCTATGAAAAAACCAGTATTGGCAGAACCTCGTTTACGAATTCGTGATACACGCGAGGGAATGCTTTCAGATGGTGGAATGCATTTTCCTTCCTCACGATATGTGAGGTCTTTTGCTCCGTCAACGATGACATCAGTAAGTATGGTACCTAATCGAACGAAATTTACATTTTTTAAAATTATTTTTATGCTGGGAATATTGTTAAGTTTATCCTTAAATGTTTTCTTGTTTTTTAAACTGCTTTATTTTGCAAAATAATGAATACAATTATTATTCGTTAGTCGATTTGCGTATCTACCGCATACTTACTATATTACCATTCGTCATTGAATGACAGACGATATATGATTGACATTAAAAGTATTGCTTCAGAACTTGCGAATGAATGATAAAATAAAATTATATATTTAGAGCTGTGAGCGATATTTTTGTGGTGAAAATACAAGTTAGGATCCATAGGAAATAGTATCTAAAAATTTGCAAATAAGTATTTTGGGGCAGTATTTTGGTGAGTCCTTTTTGAAATGAATGTTTTGTTGTGGAGCGGGGATAAAATTTGAAATTGGAATGTATTGTATTGATTGTGACTTGTCGAGTGCAAAAGTATTTTTGTTGTTTTGTGTGCTATTTTTTTTCTTTTTTGTTTGAGTACTCTGAAAACTACGGTTTCATTGCATTTGCATATTTTCATGTTTATATTTTTTGATGAAACTCCCAGTTTATATGACTATCATTCTTGTTGTTCATTTTTGATATCATTGCTTCGTCGTCGATTTTTTTTGTGATTTTATGATATAAACAAATTATTCATTTTCTGTAGCTATATTGATAGGTTTTTTATGGTTCAGAGAAATTCTAAGATTGGTTGACTGATTAGGATTCTCGTTGTGTGTATGATGATCATCAGATGGATGGTGTCTTTATGATGTTTTTATGATATTTCCACACTTTTCCATCGTTCAATATTCGTAAATAACAAACGGATACGTTGGGCCTGTTGATCTTTGACAACTATCCTACCACTTCAAACTGGCGATGAAGCTCGTCTAACTCTCTGCACAGCCGGCCACCTAGGAAAGAAGATCGAAAACTAAAATCTACGATCTTAAAATTTCGTTCTCATTGTCCAAGCTTGCTAACCTCAGACGTAATTGAGTGTGGACAGTTTGAAAACTTCAATGTACAAGCTACATAATTTTATTTCACCTCTACTTATGTGTTCTCAAACGAGCTCAACAAATCGACAAATCTTTGTTCACAATGCCAAGGAAGCCAGAGCTAGCTCAACAAAAATTTCATTCCAGATTAATGTTCTACCCAAATTTCTTATAGCACCAGCAATTTTATGAAATTTGCCGTGAAGTTTTTTTTTATTTAATTTTGAAAAATATGACACACGTCGACATGACGGTTTGTTCGTATTGGTTGGTTATTTGCTATGGATGAAAGTTATACAAGCATCAATGAATGGAAAATATTAAAGATTGGAATGTTTTCATTCCAATATAATTAATTTAATTTGTCTTGGAATTATTTGTTCATTGATCAAGAAGAAATCCTGAAATGATACAGTAAATTTTTTTTTTTATTTTTGTTAAAGTAAATAGACGATCTTTCTGATTGTAATGAATTGAAAAAAAAAAGTCTATGTATATATATATATCAACTAAGTAATGACGATAAATTAATTTAAAGGTAAAATAGCTCCCTTATCAGCTATCAGCTACGATAAGAAATTTTGAACGATTCTTTGGAATGTAAGCAAATTATCCTGACTGGTAGCATTTGTGAAGTTTGAAGAAAATTTTTTCTTTTTATCAAAGCGAATCCATATATATATATAATATATATATATATATATATATAATGTTATTATATCGGTTACATTTTAAGACACTGACGGAGTTATGTGTCCTTTTGATCGCATGTGAAATTTTAATGTCGACGATCCCTGTACACTGCTGTTACTTCCACAAAATTATGCTACTACTGTAACGATAATGGAACTTGATCAGAATAATTAGTTGTTAAAAAAGCATTTTTTAATTTTGACACTTAAAAAAAAATGCAATTATCAAGTGATAGTATCAGTGTTATGACCTCTGACCTCATTAAATCTCAAATCATTGAATTTTTACAGCAAACGTGGAATCCTGAAAAGTCAGAATCTGATCCTTGAAAGAGTGGAATGATTATCCGGGAAAAGATCCAAAAATGCATAAATGAATTGAAATGTAAATTCATTGTGCCTTCTTTCAGTTCAGTAATTTAGGTTGACTGATCTCGTTTATCAATTAAAATTTCACTTTAAATTATAAATAGCATTCAAAAAGTGATTTTTGACATTAATTCGTTTAAATTTATCTAGTAAGGTAGTTTTAAGCAACAATTCGTGTAAGTAGTGTAAACTACAAGTGATTTTTGGAACTGTTGCTGTGAAAAGTCGCGGTTTGAGGATTGTTGATACATTTGTTGGCAGAGTAACTCTCTATTCGATTACTCAAACTCGAACTTGGGTAATCGAACCTTTATTCGAATAAGAAAATAAACTACAGACGCGTTATAAATATACGAACACAATGGAAATTGGTAATAATGAATCCGAAGTAAATGAAGTAGAATTAGAGCTGGTTGAGGTAGTCGTCGTTCGAGCGGTAGAGATTGTCGTCGTTCCAGTTGTGAACTGATTGAAGGTAAGTCTATCCCACTTGAAGAATTATTCAAGTTTATATACAAATTGTTCCATTGCCTTTCCATGTGAGAGCCTTAAAGTGGCGGAAAAGGTTGGAGTGGCGTGAGTAGACGGAGCTGCTCATCTCACGTTGAGAATGTCACATAGGACCAATACTCACCAAATTGCTCTTCACGGGATCCCTTGGGCAAGGTGAAAGTGGAGAGACGAAGCGAGTCACTGTTCGCCTAACCAGCGAGCGAAACATAAGGTTAAAAATCACAAGAACAAAGGGCCTCAGTTCCCTGCACGTCAGGAAGTCCTTCCTACTGTGCTGGCTAGAAAGAAGCAGAGTGACGAGAGCTTGCTAAGAACCTCAGGTGCCACAGTCGTCGTTCGTCGAAAAACGGACCTCTCGATATGCACGTACAACGCCCGCGGAGTATCGAGAGATGATCAACTGCTCGTTTTGATGGAGAAAAACAAAATTCATGTGTTGCATTCTCTGAATCTGTGAAACAAGATGACGAGAAGAACTCCACGCAACTTGGAATGGAGGGAAAACAAAAAGAAAAACAGACCGAAAAATAGATCGAACATTACGAAATAAAAGGGCGAAATTAAAGAGGAGAACGAATAGCAACGATGGCCGAAACAAACTACGATATGCTTCAACTATGCGACATAAAGCTTCGATAGCTTCTTTCGATTTGACTTCGATAGAGAACAACGCAGCACCTGTAAAGCCACGAAGTTAGTCTTTGGGCCGCCAATCTTAACTCTATCTCTGTAGAGGTCGAAAATGCATATTGTATAGCTCCGACACCCATTGCTCGTTTGTTGTTTCTCCACGCCAGGCCAGGTATCCATTTGGTGCTGGGCATTTTCAACAATCCTTTTGTTGCTAGTGGTCGCTTATCAAGTCTAGACGCATCCCAAATTGCTTTCAAAAAACAGCATTTCTGGCTCCTTCCTTGATGCTTGGTGAAATAATTTGGCGTTCCCTGACCTTGTGCTTCAACATTGAAAAAATTCCCTGCTCGAACAAGACATCCGGTTGATAGTTATACATGGTTGGTTTTTTTCATACTTTCCAATGTTGCGGAGTTGTCGAGTGACGGGTGGAGAATTAACAAAGCTCAGCTAATCTTACGATATGTCACCAAATCAACAAATGACACGAAGGAACTCACTGAGATTCTTAATGATCAGATAATAGCAGAGCTTTTCGATGTTGAAACACAAGTTCAGGGAACACCAGTTATTTCACGAAGCATCAAGGAGTGAGCCAAAAATGTTATGTTGCTAGTCAGTTTGAAAGCAATTCGGGATGCGTCCACTCTTGATAAGCGACCATTAGCAACAAAGGGATTGCTGACAATGCGTAGCAACAAATGGATACTTGGCTTGGCGTGGCGAAACAACAAATGAACAGGTAGTAATAGCTGACGGAGCTACACAATATGCATTTTTGACCTCTGCAGAGATAGAGATAAGATTGGAGGCCCAAAGACTAACGGACGTGACTTTACAGATGCTGCATTGTTCGTCTAACTTGCTATAGAAGTCAAACCGAATCAAGCTGTCGAAGCTTTATGTCGCATAGTTGAAGCATATCGTAGTGAACTCAATTTATTGCTTCGTGCTACGTGGTTAAAGGGAGATCGTGGGCAATATTTGCATGCATTTTATAATGGTATTCCCCAGGAATTCTGCTGTAAAACTTACGAACAACTAGCAGCAGTAGTAGCCTATAAGTCTTTAAATCTTCGTACCCTCGCGGAGTTTGAGGGTTCATTTAAAAGTGTCAAGTTCCCTCCTCAAATTGAAAAGTTAATTCATTAAGCGTCATGTTATTGATGTGTCTGCATCACACTTTGATCCTAAACGGCAAGGTATTTTGACTAATGCTACCAATTTTGTACATTCTGTTTTGCGTTCTGATTTCTCAATTGAATATAGATCTCAAAACGCCCCTGCAGGTCCTAGCGGGGGTCCAAGTGCTCCTACGAAAGCTAGAAAGACGGCGACATCTGGCTCTAGTTAAGCTTGGCACTCAAATTATGTTGAATCTCAAGTTGATGAATCTCATGTGACTTATTCTGTAAGTATCAAATACAACATGACTCCTCCTTCTCAACCAAATCGTGGTAAAACCATAAACTTTACGCATTCTTTTAAAAATGTTCATCTATGATATTAGTGTATATTATATTGTATTCAGTTCTAGGATACAATCATTTCGTTCATCATGGCAACTGAAGCGCTGGAGGTCTTGTTCCCAAAAAATTCAGGAACTTCACGCAATGGTGGCATGGACCGTCGTGGTTGGTTGAGGAAGAAATAAGCTGGCCGCAATGGGAGTATGATTTCAATAACAATAACGAACTGAATGAAATAAACCTAGCACAGGTCACACAAACACTTATTGGTAGCAGACGTTTTAGCAAATGGCTAAGATTGTTGAGAACAACGGTGTGGATCTTAAAGTTTATTAGATTAATAACCAAAAATAAATTATTATGGTTAAAATCTGTCACAACCGAAAGGGATCAATTCACAGCGGAAAATTATAAACTGGCAAAATTGTTATTGATCAGACAAGCGCAGTCTTAAGAAGTAACTAATGAAGAATGAACAAATGGAATCTGTTCTACTCGGAATATGATAAACTGTGGAGATGCACCAACCAATTGGAGAATTCAGAGCTGCCTGATACTAACAGGCATCCTATTTATCTCCCGCAACACAATCCAGTAACTGAACTCCGTGTACTAAAGCAACATAACAATCTTTGCCAGGCCGTAATCAGTCACGCCCTTTCAGAATTGTGGAATAAATTCTGGATTCCAAAGGAGAGAGAAGAAGTTAAACGAATGATTAACAAATGTCAAATTTGCAAACTATGAACTCTAGGTCATTCAAACTACCACCAATGGCAAAATTTCCGGTGTCAATCGGTCTTAACCTTTGCGCATATCGGCATGAACTATTTTGGCTCAATCTTGATTAAGGGTGTGAGAACAATTGGCGTTTTCTCCTTGTTGTGGGCCCAGTTCGATGAGTCCTTGTGCCTCTGATACTGGTGTGAAAACGATATTGCTCTTCTTTGTTTTTTATCCAAGGTCTTCTTCCTTGGAGGTGTTACGAATATCCAACCGGACCGTTGAACTTCTTCGTAGAGACGAATATTCCACCTGGTGGAGT
>JABVXS010000432.1:0-32209 GCA_013365335.1 Madathamugadia hiepei
TTCTGGTTCCTTCAGTTCTTCCAATCATGATATCCTTCTTAACCGGTATACTAATATTCGACATCAAGTTACGAGTGGAAATTGAAAAATTGTCGGCGCATGAAAATTTAAAAACGAAAAAACAAAAAGTCCGACAAATTCTTTGAAAATTTGATTATGGAGAGATTGTCAAATACGGAGAACAAACTCGCCAAGATGTTTGAAGGTAAATGAGACAAATTTTGTAGAGAGGAAACAGATTGGACAAATTGTGAGAGGTCATAGGATATTCAAGAAAAACAAAAGAAAGCGTAGGAAGAGTACTACAGATAAATGAGAGAGCGAGAGAATCTTTTAAATAGGGAGAGAGAACAAAAATACTCGAATGAAAGAGACACGTTTACGAAGAGAGAATAGAGAATGAAAAAAATTTGCGAGATGGCAGGATAGATATGCAGGCAAAAAAGGTAACGAAGAGTCTGAAAGAACCACATGGCTAATCTGGGCATTTCCCATGTGTATTTGATCATTCATCCAGTCAAGTTCGGGAAATCTCTAGCCAACAATGAGATGCGGTATGGGCGGATCACGTGGGCGAACTGTTCATTTGATGGCCGAGTAACAACGTGATTTCTTGTTGGTAATTAACTAAAATTGAAGTTAACATACGGCTTAGAATTACTTCTCTGTTAGATTAATTAGCAAACTTCTCAGAGCCATTTAAATACAGTAGAAAAATTGTGAATGAAAATTTGAAATATCAGTAGATTAATGAATTTAAAAGACAAAGACAGGACGTGAATATAATTTGCTTTTGTTTGGTATAATGACCAATTGTTATTTGATGGAACTTCGGGTTGGTGATGCGAAAAAACAAAGAGTAGGTGTTGGGAAATACAAATGGAGGAAATGATAACGAGTGAGGTTGGGAGAGAAGTAGCTTAACAGTCAGCTGATAAGGGCCTCGTAAAATATCGTCGTACTTAATCATAACTTTCCTGGGAAGCCATTTTAGGTGCGAGGCGTTCTAAGGTTATTGCTTTGTTATTTTTAGGTTAATCCGGAATATTTCAGCTAAATTACAGGATGGAATGACGACAGGACGTGAATATTATTTTGTTATTGTTGGACATAATGATCAGTTGTTATTTGAAATGGAATTTCCGGTTGTTGATGCAAAAAAACGGTCGGATCCAGATACGCGTCATCTGAATCAATTCATTGCTCATGCTGCTTTGGATATTGTCGACGAACAGATGCTCACCAATCCTCAGATGTATCTGAAGGTATTAATTCATTTAACAACATAGATTTGGAGAAATGTTATTTCCTGTTGGTATTTACCCCTGCATACTTGGATGAGTCCGCTTTGTATATAAACATATAGTCAGTTGTTCGAATCAGTGATCGACTATTTAAAAGAAAGTGTTAATATCAAACTTAAAATCCTTTCTCTGATGGTGCCTTAACTTTTTCTTTGCTAATAAGTTTTTTGTAAACTGTCATTTCTGAATGTCAGTTTTTTATTGTCATTTTGTAATTGAAATTCAATTTTGGTGGATAATCTGTCTCGGGTAAATAAGTTAAAAAATTGATATGCAGACATTTCAGAATACATGCAATAATTGATAATATGATTTCAGATTGTGGACAAGTTTAATGAGTGGTATGTTTCTGCTTTCGTTACAGCAAGTCGTATAAGATTTGTTATGCTGCACAGTCAGAGGAATGAAGATGGAATTAAACAATTTTTTCAGGTTTTTGATGTATTCTGACATTTTGAGGTTAAAAATTTTTTTTCTGTGTGAAAAAACATTCTAAGCGTGTAAGTGGTGCGATATTAATTCTGTACAATCATGACATAGAATACCATGGTGAGGTACCGGTTTGGTGCTGGAGTATCATTTTTTGTTTTCATTTGACTTATAACTTTGGTTTGGTTGTTTTTAGGAGTAGCATTATTATGGTTTTAATTTTTTGGGATTTTGTGGCGAATTGGAAAAGTAGTACGGTGTTGGTATATAACTATCACTTCCCAATGTTATTATAAAACTGTCGCTTCATTGGATATCTGTTATTTTGTACAAGCTAATATTTCAATTCAGGAAATTTACGAAATGTATATCAAGCTTTCAATGAACCCATTCTACGAAATTAGTTCTCCAATTACATCGTCAAATTTTGAACAGAAGGCAATCTTCTATGGGAAGAAATATTTGAGTACATGATGAATTGTAGTGTCAAAATATTTTGTGATAAAAAAAAATCCCAGGACTTTATTTTTTTAATGTAATACTTGTATCAGTGCAAAAGATGCATGCATTTCTTTCGCAACATATCCATGATTCTTAACTGGTATCTAATTTTTTCAATTTCTTCAAATGTAATTTAACACAATTGTAAAAATCAATGATAAATACTTTGACGAATACTTCGGTGTATTTCTACATATTGGGAAATGAAATTTCCATGTTTATACTTCTATGTCATGATTCAAAATGACATTATGTGGAATAATGGGAGTGGTCTCTGGAAAATTGTCCTTTGTTGCACTCATTTTCTAAAATTTCATCAGCAATTAATCAAGTAACACGTGGTCACTGTGAAAGTCACACTGAGTATGACTCATACTGATTTGTGGCAACCGATTTAATTGTGGAAATTTGAAGAGAATATTAGTCATTTACTTCAAATAATTCGGTTTATTTCAGGTAACATCCAACTGGAAATTATCATAAAGACTTGCTATTTGGTCGTTCAAAATGTGCGTATCATTGATTTTGGTCATCCTTTGTTTTCTCTTCCCTGTAAGTGAATTTATTGTCAACATCAATGCTCAGTAATCCTATTTAAAGAAAAATAACTTCTTATGCAGTAATAAAGTGCGAGTTTATTATAGCCCCTTGCCGTTCTCATCGTTCGAGGGTGTGACGTACACCTCTTGCTGAACATCATTTTCACGATTCTGGCTTGGGTACCTGGTATTATCCATGCAATATATATTTGCTTCTATTTTGAATCTTCGCATACAACAATTTAATTATTCGACGATTACAGTGAATTCAATTTGAGAAAAATGTACCCGTCGTTATACACTAGCTAATAATATGAAAGGCCACTTTATAAATATTGTAAAATATTTCCCTCACTCATACATTACTTAACCTCTCTCTTATCCTTGAAATCTTTTTATATGTTACCAAGAGCATTTCTTTTTTTTTTTCTGTGGAATCCGATTTGTCAGCATCTTTTTTAATGAATTTTTCTGCTAATTTAGATCGTGTGCTACACTCTTCACATTTACCGGTTGCTCATTGACTGCTTTACTTTTCTCTATGAATCTGACTTCCTGATTTTTGCCTTTTTTTGTTAAAAGTTCAAAATTCTAAACATTAACCATTTTATCATAAATTTTTTTTGGTTTTTCATGAAAGTCTGAAAATCGAGGTTGTGACCTATTTTAACGAATTTATTCGGCTAATTATTTACCACTTTGCTTTAGTATATTCATTTAAGCGTGAGTTTATTTTTGTTTCAATCCAGAGAGGTAGTGGTTGATCTCTTGATTGCTTTCATTCATTACAAATTCTTTACATTACTTGACATGATTAATTCTTTGATGAAGAAGTAGAAGAACAATGAAATCATCAGGAACATTTGCATAATTTCGGTATTAGTGTTGAATTTCTTTTCTTTATATCATTTCATTTATCAAGAAATACGAAAATTACTTAAATGTTGTCAGAATGTATCACTTTAACAATATTGTCAAGTTTCAATTTCACAGAATTTTGTATTTTCTTGTGTTATTGGTCAATAAAATTTTGTTCAACCTCGTGAACTCTCAATATTGCACTTGTGCTTTCATAAATGCAAATTTTTTTAATTGATTGTGGGTTTCACTCCATCAATGCACTTTTATTTTCCTGTGCATAGGTTTGTGCATGTGTATGTATATATATATGTATACACACGCACAAAAAGTGTGTGTATGTATGTGTGTGTATGTATGTGTGTGTATGTATGTGTGTGTGCTCATGTGTGTGTCTGTCTATCTATCTGTCAGTGTGTGCACAAAAAAAAAAGTGAGCATATGTTGTTGTAAACGTCATTGCTCCGCACACTTTGACCTTATTATTGTCAGGGAAGGTCAAGTTTGAATGGCAATGAACGAGTGATGTCGGTACTTATCCTTGTGATTTATTTTCCTAACGGAATAAAGATTGGTATAGAAGATAGATGATATTACTTCGGTTTACACGGCTATTCCTTTGACTTGATGGTTTTTAATTTTTTTACTTTTAAATTGAGCTTTACATTTTCCAATAATTTCAATATAGGTAGTCAGGAAGGTGTGAAGTATTATGGGATAGGAATGGCAGGTAAATAATGAGGTGTGAAGTGTTGCGACATAGGAATGAATGAAGAAGGAATCTCAACTAGGAAATATTCAGTTCGATATCTTTACATACTACACTTACATAAATAAGAATTTTATTTCTCGATCAGTACATTTCATTACTCACACAGATTTTGACGTAGTGGAATGATTCAATCAAGGATATGGAACATTTCATCTTTTTTTTAATTAAGAAAAAAGTCAACAATTCACTGAAGTATGGTAATAACTTTTTGGCGGATGATGCATTGTTTGTCCTTTCTTTCTCATCAGCGATTGTCTACTGCATTTCACCTTTTTTCCTTTTATTTTAATTTATTTTTTTCTCAAATGTTTTACATTGTCCAATGCAATAGGTCTACATTTTTATTTCTAAATAATTTATTTAGAAATGATTTGAAATTTCACAAAAAACGCAGACAACAGAACTGTTGTTTTGTTAAACGAAAAGTATCTCCTTGTTTTTCAGGACTTTGTGGGAGATTTGTGGAATTTGAATTATTTGTCTAAAATCGTTTGAAATTTTGGCAATTTATAAGAATTGTTTGTTTTTCTTTTTTATTTTGATTAATTTCACGAAAGATAATGTATCCATGTTTTTCAAAGTTTTTTTTTCGCAGCAATATAATTCATGAAATTTGAATTATTTGTTTAAAATAGGTGGAAATTTTGAAAATTTACCGGAATTTTTTGGTTCTACTTTCTCTAATTTATTAGACGAAATGTATATCTTTCTCTTTTTCAGGTTTTTTTTCAAAGATTTAATTTATAGGAGTTGTTATACAAGAAGACTGAGAATTATACGACATGAATGAACGCTAATGGATGGGACATTTTGGATTTTTTTCTAAATTCCACGATAACAATAGAATATGAAATTTTCTTGATTTTCTCATGAAAATTACTTCACGGTAATTCCAATGCTTTGAATATCTTTCCTTTCCATTCATAAAAAAATCGAATTAATCGATGATGAATAGGTACGATGGAAAAACGAGTTCCTTTTTATTAAAATTTCATTTAAATCATGTGAATAAAAATATTTCAATTAACTTCTATAAGTAATAAATTTTAAAATATGTAACATTTCGTTGTTAATTTGTTTCTCAATCACAAATTATTGAAATTTGCAAATTGCACTTAATTGCACTTACATGTTATTATCATTCCTACAATTTTCTTTGAAAATTCCAATTAAATTTCTTTGTAAATTTATATTTTTATCTAACAATTTTACAAATGAATAATTTAGTTATAATAAAAAACAAGGTTTCATTGCTTATAGAGATTCCTTGTTCGGTCCATTTCTCAACGAGTTCCCTCGTGTCGACTCTTTTCCACAACTTCTTTCCGCTTTGCACGGAAAGAAGTTGTGTTTTTTAACCATTGTCTTAAGTTACTCGCTGGTTAGGCTAACCATGACTCGTTTCCTCTCTCCGCTTCCACCTTGCCCAAGGGATCCCGTGAAGAGCACTTGGTGAGTATGGTTCTGATGTGACATCCTCAACACCGTCTGGTCACACCACGTGAACCTTTCTGCCACTGTAAGGCTCTCACCATGAAAAAATTATGGAGATTTAATTCAAAAAGGGAAGAATTTTCGTTAATTGATTATTAATTATGAAATCAGTGGATTGGAAAATGTGATGTCTGTGATTAATGAATATTGCAGAATAGAAGTAAGCAGAACTAGCGCTGATTGTATAGATTCATATCCAAAAAAAAAATCATAGCAAAGAGTAGAATAGCTAAGTTTTTTATAGATTTTTATTCCTCTAATTCTCGAATTTTCTAAAATTTCTTTTGGGGTACTTTTAATGTTCAAGAACGTGATTGGAACGGATGGAATTTAGTATAAATTAAATGTTTAAATATCAGGTTATTTGGATGAAATGATTCAGTTCTTTTCATTTTCTAATTTTGATCAAATTTTCCTTTTTATTTTTCCTCCAATTTTTTTTCTACATATTTTTATGTTTCACAAAATTTTTTTCAGATTTTTTTTCAAGTAATTTTTTTCCTTTGTTTCTTTCCCAGCAATATTGAAAGTATTAATTGTATTCTATCTTTCACTTTAATGAAATTCAATTATCTAGCCAAATCCATCAACACATTTTTGTCCCCTTACAAAGAAATATTTTTTCCTGTGAGAATTAATGCAACATAAATTTTAGCAATATGAAAGTCATGGAATTTGAATGTAATTAATATGAAGGTAATGGAACTTAAATGTAAGTGATATGAAAGTAAGAGAGCTTAACTGTAAGTGATGTGAAAGTATTAGAACTTAAGTTTGGAATTTATTAGTCTGAAAGATGAAAGTGATAAGGATAGAAGTTTATTGAGTGAATGAATAAGCTAAAGAAATGCTGTTATCCAAAAGTAGTCGTCAATCAATTCATTAATTAATGAAGAAATTTGATTCTTCGCTGGGCTCTATTTTGATTTTTTTTGCTTCATTGAAATTTCAGTGACCAATAAAGCAATAATTTTGTTAATCAACTTGTTCTTCATAAGTGGAGAGGAATATAATTGTAGTATAATTTGACAAAAATATTCTCTTTCTGTCCCATAAAATTCAATTTTGCATTTTATTGTTCTTTCCACTTGATTATTCAATACTCTAGCAATTAGCATTCAATGGAATTATTTTTTAGTGGGTAAGATTTTTTTTTGTTATTACGAAAATATTATTTTTATACAGCTATTATCTTCATCTGTAACTGTACTATTTCTACGAGAAGTTATGGGAATAATTTTACTTAGGTGACCAATTTGAGAAGATATCTGATCTTATTTATGTGTAATTGCTCCTTACATTCTCAGTATAATGTGATCGCTTGGAAAAAATTTCTGACCTTTTCCGAGAGTGCAATTAAGGTCATCGATTTGAAACGATACTTTTTTCCTGGAGTTGGTCTTTGAGTCCCTTGGATTTAGCCTCAAAGATTCTCCTCCGGTTATTAAAGTCATCGATTTAAAGAGATATGGGAACTTTTTTTTGATGTTGATTTTTTAATTTGAAATGTTATGAAGGTCACCAATTTGAAAAGATATTCCACCTTACTGTTGGATTTGACTTAAAGTGCCAGGATCGTTTAGAAAGGTATCCGGCCTTGTCTTTTCATGGAGCTGATTTAAAAATCTGTTATTTTATTCGGAAAATGTAGTTGAGAAAAATATTTTATAAAAAGAGTTGGGAAAACAAATCAAATTAGAGAAAGCTGCTTAAATATACAAGGATTCTAGGAACAATCATTTAATTCTAATGATTCTGGTGGCAATTAACTTCAAACCTTATATTATTAATTTTAGTTTTAGTATATTAATATTTGTGTTTGGTTAATTGGTTTTATCGGCCAGTTAGAATGATTACCTTTATGCTGATATAATGTGCTCAAGTTATTACTGCCTGACTTTATTTTCCATTAATGGAAGGGAAAAGGTGTTAAAGTGCTTCACATTTTTCCTTTTTTTTAATTGAACATTATATGAGAGTACATTTTGTTGAGAAAAGTAAAAGTTGATTGACAGCACATTTCGTGTTATTTGTTAAAATTAAAATTATTTTTGATTTAAAAATTGATTGATTCCTTTTTTTTAGGTGTAAAAATGGCCTCCGAAAAATGTCCATTTTTTTTATCGCTACGATTAATCCTAAATATGATGGCATCAGTGGCATGTTCTGGAATACAATCAATTGCATGTGTACGATTCGATCCACCATATATTCATGATCTTGTTGTTGGTCATAATAAAACTGTCAAAATGTCGGTTGATTTGGATACGAATGGACACGAATTTGCAAATTTATCATCGAAAAATGAGTTTGCAATAGTTTTAAAGTTAGATGTCTATTTTGATTTTTTAAATAAATATATACTTTAAAATTTTCAAATTTTATTTGATAAGGATTTTAGTTTCTAAATGTATTTTATATGATATAAAGTCGATAAATTGTATATTTAGTAGGGAATATTCATACAAATTCACCAGACTTTTTTTTTCAGTAATTATTTTTTTATTTTTAGATCAGCTGATGAAGATATTGCAACAGCATGGGAAGAACCGAAACAATTTAAATTGGACGAATATTCATCGAAGAGAAAGAATTGTTTAACATACGATGTTGTATTACATTATTCTATCATGTTACTTTCAGATGTTTTTTTCTCTACTGATTTTTTGATTTTTTTTGAGATGTTCAATCTTTCATTATTTTTCAGATAAATATCACACTTACCGGTCATTTCCTTGGTAAAACTGATGTAAAAGTACGTTTATTAAGTACGGATGGGAATTTTGATGATGATTGGTTTTTGTATCAAATAAACAAAGTAAGTATAATATAGTTAATATCACGGCATATTGTTAAAAACTTTTTAGAATTTTAAATAATGAAAAAATTATTTTGTAGAACAAAAATTATCGAAGTGATACATTGGATGTTTGGGTTATACAGGATACGAAACGACTCGAAAATCGAATATTTTTATCAGCCTTGGTCATTTTGATCGTTATTGCTAATGTGTTAATGGGATGTGAGGTATTTGTTTTTTTTTTTTGCTATAGTATTTAATACAGGTTCAAATATGGCAAAATTTTCCTTTTCTAAATAACATTTAAACTTTTTGAAAGAGATGTTTATGTTACTCCGGTTATGGTAATCTTTTAGTCAATTACAAACAGTGAAAAATTGAGCAAGAAACCTTGATTATTTTTCTTTCTTACTAACAAATAAAATTTATTATCGGATTCAATTTTTTTTAAACGAAATTACTGTATTCATAAAATTAACATTCCAGCTTGATGGACGTCTTATGCTGGAAGCGATTAAGGAACCTGTGGCACCATTAATCGGTTTTTGCACACAATTTATTGCAATGCCTTTAGTGAGCATTTCTTTTATATTAATTAAACTAGTTTGACGGTAGCTGTTAGTGTGAAGAATATGTTTTATGCCAAAAGCTCTTTTTTACAAATTTAATGTCTATAATTTCGAGAAAATACCAAATAATTCATCTATTATGGATCATTTTTCCTGGCGTAATAACAAACTGGTAATGCTATTCTTATCCTAAACAAGGCACTTTCAATTTTTGATACGGTCAATTTGTTTGCTGTTTGATTTGAAAATATACTGCATCAATTTCTTCATTAGCTTAAAACTTTTAGGATAATTCTCTTTCATAGGTCAATATGAATACAACTGAAGAAAAAAACATTTTTTTTATTTAGCTAGCTTGGGGTATTGCAAATGTAATGTTCACCGCCAATGGTTTACATTCTTACGCACTTGGTTTATTTGTTACTGGTTGCGCACCTGGTGGTGGTGCTAGCAATTACTGGGCTATTCTGTTGCATGGCAATGTACCAGTATCTATAACAATGACATTTTGCAGCACCCTTGCAGCCTTAGGTAAATTTATCCGTTGTTCTTAAATGAATAAAAGCTTAGGAAAAAAATTCACATCATTTCTTGTAGAATTAGTTTTTTTTTTCCATTAGTTCATGTAGCTGTTTTACCTTTCCATGTGAAAAGATAATTCGCACTTTTTCCCATTTTTTACATCACTATTTCATATATCATGCTTTCTTCTGGAAATAAAAATTTTTTGCTGACTACTAGTTATAGTGTAATAGATTTTGTGATAACATAATATTGCAGTGATGATACCTTTATGGATGTGGCTTTTGGGTTATCATTTTCTTGATAGTTTTCATCCTGAAGCAGTTATCATGGTTCCATACATCAAAATTATTTCTTCTTTGCTCACAATGATAGTACCGCTGATTTTCGGGGTTGTAATTTCACATTACAAGCCAGTACTGCAACTTCAAGCTCGAAAGGTTTAGTTTAAAAACTGAAAAGGTGCTGAATTTCAATTGATGCAAAAATATAAAGGAGCCATTTATAGATCATGCGTCCATTCATCATATTCTTGCTGTTTTTTTTAATTGCTTTCGGAACAGTAGCTAATTTATATATGATTCGTTTGCTGACATGGACAACTGTTATTGGGTAACATTTTGCTTTTCATTTTTTTGAACTTCCAGTTTCTTATAATTCCATACCTTCGTTTCACAATTGAAGATTTCAGAAGTTTATTACTTCCTTGGTGTGGTTTTGCGATTGGCTGCTTGACGGCTGTTATTCTTCGCCAACCGCCATCTAATGTCACTTCGATAGCAATTGAAACTGGTATTCAGAATACGGGTATAGCTATCATGTTGCTAAAAGTAGGTTGTTGGAATCTATTGATGAATACAATTTAATTTTTAACAAAATATTTCTTTCTTAATTCAGGAAAATTTGTGGTTTTGACTGACAAAGCTTGGCGATAAATTCATTCGTTGTTTCTTTTGCTTTATAAAACTCAAAATTTTTTTTCCATCTTTTACACTTGAAATTTCAGTTGAATATTTCAGTTCTCATTTCCGGATCCCGATGCTGACATTAGTTCGTTGATCCCTGTTATTTGCGCAAGTATGACACCAGTCCCACTTCTGTTCATTGCACTAATACATAAAGTATTGAAAAAGTTTGAAAAGAAACGAGAAAGAGAAAGGAATGATCTCATGGAGCCAGCGGTCAAAATTGATCAAAGAACTGACAACTGCGATAGAATTAATAGTGTTAAGTATAAATGCAGCCCACCATTAATGGGTATTACTGAAAGCAATAAATTGTGAGTGATATTGATTATAAGCAGTTAGTTCGGGTAAATGGTCGAAATATATAACACAAGTTTATTAGCAATGTCACCTCTGGAAATTCATGAATGTTTAAATGTAAGAAATAAGCATCACTTTGAAGGCAGCTGGCTTAATTCTAATCTCACAAACATCTTGTTGTCGTTGTTTTATCTGCTGTCTTCATTGGAATTGCTGTGAAGCAAACTTCATCTATGTTTTTTCAAGTATTCCTTTTGCTGTCATATTAATTAATTTATGTTAAGTTGTTTTTTTCTGGCATACTTTCTGTATATGTATCGTCAGTGTCTCACTTTCAAAATTTTAAGTATTCTTTTCGCTGTCATATTAATTTATGCTTAGCTGTTTTGTTGTAGCTTACTTTCTTTATATGTATCGTCAGTATCTCATTTTGAAATTGAAGTAATTTTGGTTTATTTTTAAACTGATATTTCGTGTATCTTACTTAATATAATCCATCCTTACTGTATTCTTGGTTTTCTTAATTTTGAGAAAATCTATTCGAGCATATTGTTTCGGAATTTCTTGACCGCTGCATTGTTGTAATCTTAGTTTAGATTTTTACTGTATGTTGCTTGCTTGTTAATTTAAGTATGTGCACTGACAGCCTAATTTAAGATCGTTCCATGCATTCATATTTTCTCATTCTTCTTTGACTTACAGATCCTCCATAATTCGAGCATGTAAAGAAAATATTGTTAATTATATTTGTTTCGTTAGTCTTTAATTCACTATTAGTTTGTTGATGGTTGTGATAATGTGATTCTGTGATAGACTCAAATATAGAGTATTTCTTTCTTCCTTTAACAGGTAAATTCTTTTCTGCAAATAGTGCTTTCGCTTTATACACCGAAGTATACTGCATCGTGTCTTTTCATCGGAACATATTCATAAAGCTGTCAGTTTAGGAATTTCGTTGAAAACATGAAGAAAATATTGGAAAAGTAAGCCTGCAAACTTCTACCGTCTACATCCACAGAATGGTAATGTGACATGTTAGTTTCATCGTAACCCGTCAGGGTGATACAGAACTTTCACGTGTGGTTTAAAGTGGTGCAAAATTTTCGAGGTAGCGGAAGCGGTGGTTATGTGTTGCGTGGGGATTGCATCCTGACTGATGTAAATTTAGCTAGGCAGGATATTTTGTAGATACACATATGTATGCGACATAACCTAAAATACTCATGTCAGTAAGCATTTCAGAAGATTTTAATTAAGATTAATAGTAATATGAGTTGTGGGAGTAAGCCTATTCACCAAGTGGCGCCTATTTTGCTCAGCGTTGATTTACTTGAAAAACTCAAAAATTGGGTTTATTTTGCTGTTTCAGATGACTTTCGAAAGTGGCACAGCGATATCGAGTAAACTGATCAGTATTGATGAAGTATGTTTTCATCCGAGTTATTAACTAATGTTTTATAAATTTTCGTATTTTCCTGCTTTATAAAATGTGACGGGAGTTTAATGTTATTCATTTATGTTTCACGAAAATTTTTGAAAATTTCAGGTTAAATCAACAGCTAGGAAACAAAGAGTTGCAGCTCATAGCCATGTAAAAGGTTTAGGATTGGATCCTGAAACGCATATGCCTAGTGAAAATGTTTGTTTTTGGATTGTTTTTTTCTTCACTTTTATAGTGGCAATTCAAGTCAGATTGTTCTTAGAAAATATGAGTTTGCATCGGTTAGAACCATGTGGTTCTTCTGTATTCACCATATGCTAAATTTCTCCATCAGACATCTCTCTCACACTTTCAAAATAAAGATCAGGATAGTAGATTGTATATTTGTTAACTTAATTGGTCTTTTGACAGGCTTTTGTTCATATTTTTTAGTGTTGGGTAGAGGGAAGTTTTAAGGATGAATTCTAACGTTGGCATTTAGTGGTATTAATTCCACATTGCAATATCATAGGAAATGGTCTGTTTTGCATTATTTGAGACGGGAAGCTTCATTTAGGCAAGTGGCTTTATTGGACAGTTGGAAGCACGAGAAGCAGCTGGAGTAATTGTGGATTTGATTCGTACAAAGCGCATGGCTGGACGTGCTATTCTTCTTGCTGGACCACCAGGAACTGGAAAGGTATGTCCCTCTTTTCGTCAGTAATCATTGTTTTGGTAGAAAGGTACATTTTTTATTCCCTTCATTTCTAGAACAGAATTAGAAAAACTTCTTTCTATTAGGCTTCACAGTTTGTTTTTTGATCATGTTTTTAGACGGCTATAGCACTAGCAATGGCACAAGAATTAGGTGATAAGATGCCATTTTGTCCAATGGTTGGTTCAGAAGTTTTTTCAACAGAGGTGAAGAAAACTGAGGTTCTGATGGAAAATTTTCGAAGATCAATCGGTATTCATTTCTACCTTATTGTTAGATGAACTAACGTTGAGTATTTTCAGTGTGTGTTATTGCTGGAATTGAATTCTTGCGAATGTCAATTTTTTTGGTAAACTTTCAATAAAACTTACATTTGGACATGGTGAACTATGCGTAAATTGTTTTACAATAACGTATTGCAGGTTTACGTGTTAGAGAGAAGAAAGAAGTATATGAAGGTGAAGTTACGGAACTGACACCAGTGGAGAACGAAAATGCAACAGGTGGATATGGCAAAGTTAGTTTATTGGCTAGGAATGTTTTATTACATCAAAACTGAACAAGGCTTTTAGATTATATTCTGCTCAGCAAAAGTTTTTATTCCTAATTTTAATTTGTACTTTGAAATTTTGACAAGGAAGTATCATTTTTTTGTTTCTGTTTTGCAGGGTCATTTAAACATTAGTTAGAATTGTTGCAGCAAATTATTTGTCAGTAATTACTTTTGCAGCAAATATCACACGTGTTGATTGGTCTGAAAACCGTTAAAGGGAGCAAACAGTTGAAACTTGATCCATCAATTTATGACACACTCCTGAAGCAAAAAATTGAAATTGGAGACGTCATTTACATTGAGGCGAACAGTGGTGCTATAAAGGTTTTACGTTAACTTTAATCTCACAATTTTTGGATTTTTGTATGTATTCTTTAGCATTCACAATTTTTTAAACTAGAGTAAGGTATTATTATTTAGAGACTTGGTCGATGTGACGTGTATGCGACGGAATTTGACTTGGAAGCTGATGAATTTGTACCATTACCGAAAGGCGATGTGCATAAATCGAAGGAAGTTATCCAAGTGAGAAATGTTTTAATGATCATATATTATATATTTGAAAACATAAAGCCGTGTTTTGCAAATCATGTGATCCATTCTATAATTCTGGTGTTCAAGAAGCTTCAAGCAAACATTACAGGATGTCACCTTGCACGATCTGGACATTGCAAATGCTCGCCCACATGGTACTACTGGTAACGTAACCTCAATTGTCGGACAGTTGTTAAAACCAAAGAAAACTGAAATTACAGAGAGGTTGCGCCAAGAAGTTAACAGTGTTGTGAACGATTACATCGAACAAGTAAGAATTGAGATTTTCAGAATGCGGTGTAGTCCATTAATTTTGGTTAGAAATCCATTTGGATATTTCAGGGTATTGCTGAGCTAATGCCAGGTGTTTTATTCATTGATGAGGTGCATATGCTTGACATTGAATGCTTCACATATCTACATCGAGCACTTGAGAGCACTATTAGTCCGATTGTAATATTTGCCACTAATCGTGGTCAGTGCAAAGTCCGGTATGGTATTCATGGAGTTTTCTTTTGTAAAGTAGTCTACGGTTTTCAAATATAGCCGTGGTTTTAATGTAATCCAAAACATAAGTAATGGAAAGGATTCATTTGATTGGACAATTTTCAGTGGTGCGGAAATTGTATCAGCGCACGGTATCCCATCGGATTTATTGGATCGCATCTTGATAATTATTACAAAGCCTTACAAAATTGAAGAAATATTGGCTATTGTAAAAATTCGAGCTGACGCAGAAAGTGTAAAAGTGGATCATGACGCTTTAGCGTATTTGAGTAGTTTGGGTGCTGAGACATCTTTAAGATATGTTGTGCAATTACTAACACCTGCAAAACTACTTGCTCAAGTGAATAGTCGTGAAATTGTCACGGTTCATTCCTTTCTTTGTTTTCCGATATTTTTTCTTTTACAATAGAACATTCACAGTTTTTTAATTTAGGTCTTTAATCTTCCTAATATTGAAAGTTTTAAAAAAATTTTTTCGTGGAATGTTCTCTTCTTCCTTATTTGCAGTTCCGTTTCGTCTGATAACGATGGTTTTAAAAAATTTTTTCATGTTGCATAAATTTACAATCAGATATACAATTCAGAACTATTATTTTTTATTGAAATAGCAAGTTTAGAAAGAAGATGTGCGACAATGCGCTGAATTATTCATTGACGCCAAAACATCGGCTCAGCTAGCGCTTTCGAATAGCTCTGAAGATCCTGCGCATTCATCATCTGATTCAAAAATGGGTTCTGTTGCTTCTGTTCATGCAGTGAATTCTCAGACAGCAGGCGATGGCGACATTTCAATGGAAACAGATGGAACTTAAACAAAATTTCTTGTAATAGAACAATGGAAGAATTTTTGCATGTCATTTAATTAATGCGATCTTCTATTGTTAGGTTGTTTAATTATGTTTAATACAATCCTAGTGGCGTTCTGAAAAATTTTTGTTCTACTTTTGTTTTCATAATTATGATTTTAATGATGGAGTATTGAAAAAAAAGTGAAAATTTTAGATTAATATCCAATTACAATTAAGTTAGAAGCAGCGATTCACATTGACTGTATAATTTGATAACACTGCTGAATTTTTTGGTATGAAACAATTAAATATGTATGGTTTGAACATTCTGTATTATTCTGAATTTTTAAAAATGTTTTGTTGTTGAGATTTTGTAAAGTTGGATTTTTCGATTTGCTTACTTGTTTTGTCTTGTCGGTTACTGTTAATGAAATAAAGCTCCAACCAAATTCATTGATTCTTTCATCAATACGCTTTGTGCTTTTCATCACCATTCCGGTTGCAGTATTTTTATCAGTAATTTTTTTTACTTCCACGTTTTTTTCCCCAAAAAACCAGTGTAATGAAATTTCAAAATTTCTATCATTTACACTTTACTCGAATGTTCTCCTATGTAATACTTTCACTTCAAAAACTGGACTTTACGTTAGGTAAAAAAGTTTTAATTTATTGTCATTTGAAGGAGGAATATGGAAGAAGTTAGTAAAATTGGTGGTGATGACTGGGATCAAATTCCGGATGATGAGTTGGAAGAAACAATTGCTGAAAGACTTTGGGGTCTTCGTGAGATGTTTCCTGATGTATTCAGGTGTAAACTCGAATCATCTATTGATTGGTCAGTGTGGGCTACGAAACATACGGTAAGCATATTTATGCTTTACTATTCTTTAAATAGCGTTCTTATGTTATATTAAATAGTTATAAAATGTACGGCATGTTTGCGCAGTTTTGTCGAAATTTCTTAATCATTGAATGTAGTATACTAATTTAACTGTTAAGCAGTGGCAAATTATTCGCCATAATTTTCAATTTCTTATTTCAATGCTATGCTTTTTTCTATTCCAGTTTTGGTTTGTGAAATCTGCGCTTTGGATTGTTTCATCATCAATGATGATTTTAGTCTTACCATATGTAATTGAAAAGGAAAGGTCTCAATACGAAAAAAGTCAGGTTCGTTTCTGAAATATCACATTTTTTTCTAACATTGGTGTTATTGCTGTATAAGTGTTTCTCTTTCGATAAATTCAGCATGGTTTAATTCAGATAATTTTCTACCAGTATGAAAGATTTAAAGGGATATGCTATTTTTGTTCAAGATGGTTGTTATTGCTGTTTACTGTATTAAATCATAGGTCTTTAATATAATTATGCAGTAAAATTAATTGCAGTTATTTTATTTCGCAATTAATTTTTATTTGTCATTTGATGATGTTAGAAACTTTGATTCAGTAATTAATTTTGTTTCAGGTAGCTCAGCAGAGGCAGTTGTTGCTTGGTCCAAGTGCTGCTATAAGCAATGCAAAGCAATAGTGTTGTTTTACTTCTAGCAATTTTTTTTGCTTGTATTTTTTTCAGTATTTTTGCTCTGCTCTTCATTTACCATTTTTTGGAAACTGCTGACATTTCCTTTTGGAAATTTTGAAAAAAAAAATTTGGTTCGCAAAAATTTTTCATTTTGCATTTTGTTTGTGACATCGGAGAACTCGGCTTTTGTGATCTTGAAATTTTTCCTTGTCGACGGTAATTGAAAAATAGAGGTTTGTGTTTTGTACCGTGTTAACCATCTCGGGAACTTTTTAAAGTCTTCTAGACATACAAATGTTAAAATTTTATTTACTGTTAATGTTTTGAATTTTCTTACGGCATGTTTTAGTCATTAAATTGTCAGTTTTGACTCTCTTCAGTTATGATAGCAATTAATGGTAATTATGCTATGCTTAATTATTATTATGCAGACATGATTTTGTTAAATAAAATTTCCGAATATTAATTCACGTTTTTGTTTTCGGCACTAATGAGGGGGTAATGCCAAGAATAATTATCAAACCACATGTGATATATTCGACTGTTTGAATTTTGTAAACCAAATATTCTGGTTTCGTGCGTTAAGCATCATGCAGATAAAACTTCCATCCACTGAGTGATTTTGATAAAAATCCAGGCTAGTTTTCGGTAAAATTTGATATTAACGGTGCATGATTTTCTTTCGACGCAGTTGCCGTCTTCAGAAAAGTGTCGTAGGTGGTTTTTGCTTCCGGAAAGTCGTTGATGGTAATGTGCAGCAGGCGGAAGTTGCTAATAAATGGAATGAGGTATGTCACTTTTATTTTCCAATGGGTTTAACGGTTTGTTTTTGACTTTTGGATTCTGAAATTGTTAATATTACTGATGTTTTGATATTTCCAATAGAAACTTCTAGAAGCAAGGGAGTCTTATTGTAAAACTGAAAAAAATTTTTTCAATGATGCAGAAAAGAAAAAATTTTTTGCGAATTTTACTTTTGAATTTAACTTACTTTAATTCTTTTGATCTGTTACAGGAAGAGAAACGGAATTCGTTGGCTGAAGATTCTTTGTTAAACCTAACCACATTTAATAAAAAAGAGGATTTGGAATCGAAACAAACAAATAGCAGTGATAGAGCTGTAGGTTATTAAATTAGAACTGCACAGAGTATCTGTTGATTTAAAATGTGAAATGAAGAGATAGTGATGCTGAAACTCTTTTAAACGATGCTGACAAGGGAAAAAAAAGTTGTTTGTATGCATATGTTCTTCTATCGAAATACAATTTAGTATGCTGTGTTTATTAAAATAGATATCGATGCCAAACTCTTCCTTAGCACGACGAAAAAAGCAAAAAATAGAGCCCAATCGATTCCGACCTATTGTATATTCGGAGAAAGAACTGGATAAGTCTAACTTTATGCTGCCACCATCAAGGTTTTTTCGCCTTTATTTTGATCAAATGGTAAAAATTATTGCTAAAGAATTCTTCTCTTTGGCTGTGATTATTCTTTGTGCTATAGTTATTCACTAAGTTCACAATTTTTTCAGGTGGGACTACGACCTGTAAAAAATTTTGTCTGTATTTTTGATGACTTTCGTATAATAGTTTTTTTTAAATTTATTTTACATTTTAGCTGTCTATAATTCTGATTTCTTCAGAGATAATCCACATCCATTTGATCCGGCCGCAAACCCGTCACTGTTACCTCCAACGCACTCATGGTCTATTGCTCAATACGTGAATCATTTACCAGTACTGCAAGTACTTGTCGAATTAGGCATGGATCTGTTTGAGGTTTGTATGAACTCAGTCAATTTTGTGGAAGTGCTGTTACTCTGAAATTCCACAAAAATTTCGAAAGTTTCTGGGATTGGAAATTTTTTGCGTTAACCATGTCAGTTTTATAAGCAGCTATTTTGTAGGTGGATTCAACGACGCATATTGGTCGTAAATTAGTGAAATTACATTGGGAAAATGATGTAAGACCGAAACTTGTTTGGTTAATTCAACAAGTTGGTATGCCCATAGCCGATGTCGGGTCGTATTTAACACGAAATCCGTATTTTTTAGTGCAAGATTTAGAAAACATGAAAGTTAGTAATTGTTGTTTTATTTTACCAAAAAGTTGAACTTTGCTTTTTAGCAGTCATGAGTATTTAATGTTCTATTGATTATAGGTGCGAGTAAATTACCTTTATGCCAAAAGACTGACTAAGGCGAATATCCTTAAAATTGTGAAAAACAGTAGGTTAGTTCTTTTTATTCAAAGGCATGCAACATGATTGCTATTATAACAGTGATTATTATGCATATATTCACTGTCTGCGGAGGTCAGTGTATATTTATCGGCAGTAAAAGAACCTTCTGGTTATTAAAAATAATTTTCGTTTTTTTTAAATTATATGTGGACATGTATTGATTTCAACACAGTTTTTTATATCAGGTTCTGGTTAAATATGGATGTCAAAGTAACTGATGCACGTTTGGGGTGGGTTCAAAAGACCTTCCATCTGACAGGCGATGAAGTACGTCAAGTAATTGTGATCGAACCAAGAGTTACTATGAATGGTATTGGACCACTTGAAGTAAGCACATGTGATCGTGATGTGACATTTGAAATGTTTAAGTTCACTTCAACTTTTTAAAAGAAAAGGAAGTGTTTTTGCTGATTAATTTAGGATATTTTTTCAGCGCATTGTTATAATGTTGAACAAAGAAATGAACTTTACAAAAGAGCATATTAAGACAATGTTGCTAAATGATCCCCGAGTGTTCATGATGGGTGAGTCATACTTATGGATTAAATTATGAAATGATCAATATCACTTGTACTATTTAACTGATATCCGCGGTACTAATCTTGATTCATTCGTGGTAAGAGAAATTGGTGGATGAAGAAGTGTTAGTTCACTGAGGTGGTGATTATGATAACCATTCATTAAAATTTGTGGAAACATCGATTTGATTATCAAGTAGAGAAATACAATTGATGTTTCAGAGCCGAATGATCTGCTCAAAACATACAGTTATCTTCGTTTCACTATGCATCTATCAAATGCACAAATTTATGAATGGCCTTCATGTTTGAGATTTTCCATTGGAGCAATTCGGAAGCGACATGAATTTTTGATACAACTTCATAAAGCGGATTATGATGAAGGTTTACCGAATTGTGTACATCTTAGTTCTTTGTTACAACCATCAGATCAGAAATTTGCTGTTGAAGTAGCGCATACATATTTAAGTGTATACAATGCTTTTTTGAAAAATTATTGATAGCTTTTTATTGTTTGATTAATTTTTCATATTGACAAGTACATTGTAACATTTTATTGTATAAACTTTGATTAGTGCTTTGGGAGAATATACGATGAGTGTGATGATTTTCTAACTATCATGTATGCGTTTGTTAGCATTTATTGAAGTATTTAAACACAAGAGAGTAACTTGAGGAAAAGGACAAGATGTGACATGCAACAGTTCAGAATAGTTCTGAATAAGCATGAAATTTAATTTCCGCTGCTAAAACTGTACCTAACATCAATCCCATCCGCCATGCTATAAAATTGAAATTTATTTCTGTGTTGCTGAAATATCAGGTCAATTAAATGTTTATGAAGTTGCTGAATTTTTGAAATTGTAGTTTGAAGTGAATTATATTCGGAAAAACGAAACTTCTCATTAGAGTTGTTATTTCATCACCACCTATTGATTATTACTGTGCTTTCTTTGAAAAGGAATGATTGAATTCACTTTTTTTTCATCATAATAGTGATTGTTATTCACCACATGGGACATAAAATTGTCAACGTTTTACAACGATTATGATTACTTTCGATTTTTTAATGTTTGGTAAGGAAGATATAATCTTTGTAGTAATTTTTATATCCTATTTGATCTTGTTAAAATTATTTCAATAGTGTCAAAATTTTAAAAATAAAGAACTACAAATTTGGTCGCTGTACAAGTTTGAAATTCATGTACAGAATGAAAAAAAAGAATTTTCAAATTTTGCTCAGGTTTTTGTTTTAAAATAATTATTAGTGAATTAGAGAATATAAATGAGTGATTTATGGTATAAAAAAGGAAATTAGGGCATTAATTTATACGTCGATGACATTGATCGATTGGTATACGATGGTAATTGATTTTGTCGTAGATCGCATGAGATTGACGAACTTGGTTTCCTCCGAATAGGTCGTAGTGTGCTATATGTTGATGGTAGTACCTTATATACATCTTTATTATCAAATTTTTTTTTTCGTATTTTAATCGTTTTAAACTTTTTAAATTACTTCTTTTTCCTTAGCGTTTATCCCACTTGGTCGCAAGGTCCGCTTCTGTGGAGCATTGTCTTCATACGTCCGGCTCCATAGATGCATTTTGTTGTTGTGTTCCATTTCCCTTGTTATTGTGTTTCGGACTCAGGGCGATTACGTCTTGCCTATTTCATCCAGATGGCGTAGATTTCTTCTTTCATGCGGCCATTGTCGGAGATTGTTGAGCCAAAGTGTTTGAAACTGTCGCATCTCATTCTTCTTGCGACTATCGTTACCCGACCGGCCCGTCGCAAAGGTCTGTCGTCAGTGATAACATATCTGAGAATTGAACCCTTTTTATCTTATCACTCTCTCGACATGCGGATTACCCACTGCGCTATGGGTAACCGCAAACTTTTTAAATTACTATCTGTGGTAAAAAAAAAAAAACTCTCAGTTATCGATTAAGAATTTATTGATGATTACCTGAATTTCTAGTGGGTTTTATTTTCAACTTTTGAAATTAATCTGGAAATATTGATTGCTTGTCGAGCTTTCCTTTAGCATTTCTCTCGCTTGATTGCAGGGTTCGCTTATGTGGAGCATTGTCTTCATACGTCCGGCTCCTTAGATGCAAGTTGTCTGTTTTAGACCTTAGGGGGACTTTATCTTCTTGCACTTCTTGCCCATTTCATCCAGGTGGCGTAGATTTCTTCTTCGTACGGCCATTGTCGGAGATCGTTGAGCCAAGGTATTTGAAACTGTCGTATCTCATTCTTCTTGCGACTATCGTTGCCCGACCTACCGGTCGCAAAGGTCTATCGTCGGTGATAACATATCTGGTCAATCTCTCCACATGCGGATTACCTACTGCGCTGTGGGTAATCCGTATGATAAAAAAAATGATAATAATGATATGAAAATTTTCAGATGTTTGAAAGGAAACGATCAAATTAAAAGATATTTTGAAATATGTGGCATAATTTGATTGAACCAGGTGATAATGAAGATATAACAAAGGAACGACGAGGTGCATCATTTTCAGTTGGTAAATTGGCTGCATTCATATATGGTGGTGAAGAAAAACTTCGTCGAAGACATGAAATATTAAAATTTGTTGAATCAAAAAAAGATTTTCAAGATCCAGTACCACCAGAATTTATGAGTCGTGAACAACAAGTTGAGAATAATGCACGAAAGGTTTCTTTCATTTAATTATTTTATCTTTTCTATTTTAATATTTTGTTATCATTCATAAAAGGTCAAATGTTTTGTAACAAATTTTTAAAATTTCGAGCAAAAAATTGATGTAACATGGAATTTAAATGTATGAATTCCTTTGTTTTTTCATTGATAAAGGGAACTGTTAAATATTTGATAATGGATTGTTTAATTATTTCAATAGCTTAGACGCGGAATATTGAATGATAGTGAGAATTGTCATATATGAATCACTTTGTCTTCTAATAGCATAATGCCTTATTTTAGGTCGTAGCAATGACTGATAATTTGGAATTTATTGATCAGTCGGACATATTTGAAGAAGGATCATTGTTTCAAAGGTATGTATTAATTGTTTACCTTTTGACGGCAGTCATTTAAAGAAATTTTTTCAAATTGATTAGTTTGGGAATAAATTAGTTCATATAATTATAGTCTGATAATGGGACGTGATTTCCATCCAATGTCACTACATTATGGAATGTTCTTACCAACTATTCAAGGACAAACAGATGATAATCAGCTGGATCACTGGCTCCCCTTGACTGTTAGTCGAGCTATCATTGGAACATATGCGCAAACTGAACTCGGACATGGTTCATAATTTTATTATCTGTATTTTTCAAAGTAATGTACTGAAAAAGTTTTGGTTTAGAACAATAATTGAAATATAAATATTATTTTTAAACATTGTAATGAATTTCATTTTAAATTGACCCACGAATTTAATATTGAACCCGGATTTTTAATGCATATTATTAAAATCGAAGTGTTTGAGATGTTACTTTAAGGCAGCAATATTTCGAAGTTGGAAACAACGGCAACATACGATGAGAAAACAGATGAATTCGTTCTGCATACACCAACAGTTTCGGCAACAAAATGGTGGTCAGGTGGCCTTGGAAAGTCATCAAATTATGCTGTTGTTCTTGCTCAACTTATCATTAATGGCAACAGTAAAGGCTTACATATGTTCATTGTTCAACTCAGAGATCTAAATACACACATGCCTTTGCCTGGTGATCATATTTTTATTTCTGTGTAATAATGTAGGTATAGCAAGCAAACCACTTTTTTTCTGAAATTGCTAGAAATGCAGTATTTAGGACTACTTCATGCGCGAAAATCTGAATATTCTCCACCTGTTGCAAGATCACAAATGATATTAGTCCTAAAAGGAGTAAATAAGTATCAGTGATGGGTTTGAATTCAGTCATTTCAACCTTATTTTCAATTTATTTTCACACAAAGAAATTTTATAGATACTTAAATTTAGGTATCACAGTTGGAGATATCGGTCCTAAAATGGGTATTCCTGGTATTGACAATGGCTTTCTTATATTTGATAATTACCGCATCCCGCGTAGAAACATGTTCATGCGTTACTCACAAGTAAACTTTTTTGGTATTTATTTATATACGTTTGATTGTTTCCTAAAGTTTCTGAAAATATTTTTTGGTTAGGTTCTACCCAATGGTGAATACATACCATCGAGACATTCCAAATTGCGTTATGGTACAATGGTATTTGTACGGTCAATTATGGGGCGGGATCAGGCTATGCATTTGGCTGCCGCAGTTACAATAGCCATACGTTATTCTGTTGTTAGAAGACAGGGAGGGTGGAAACTTGGGTAAATCTATTTTTGTTCAATTATTATTTGATCATTCATACCATGTGCTGCAACAGTTTTTTTCTTAAAACATCACTGAAATTTTGTTCTGGTTATGAGATTTACGATTTCAATGAGCATTCATACAGTTTGGTTTTTTAAATTGCCGAAAAGTTTCAGCGCAAAAGAAGTTCAGATACTTGATTATCGGACGCAGCAATATCGGATTTTCCCTTACCTTGCTCAGTCTTTTGTGTTTCTGTTTGCCGCGACAGAAGTAAATAATTTATATATGACGGTATTCTTTTTTTTTTTTTTTCTGAAGCAAAATATTTGAAGTTATAGTTATTTTTGGTGTTTCTTCAAGTTTTCAAAGAAACTAAAAGGTTTTAATTATGAATTTTTTATTTTTTTTTTATCGACTAATATTCAAGGTTGCATCTCATTCTTTGCATCCATGGAGCCGGGCGTATGAAGACAATGCTCCACAGAAGCGGACCCTGCGACCAAGCGGGATAAATGCTAAAAAAAAAAGAAAAAAATCCAAGGTATCCTAGAAAGTAGCTTAAGTCTAAGAATTTCAGGTCAACGAACAACTCTCTAATGGTATTATTGAATTGGTGCAGGAATTACATATTCTTTCTTCTGGTTTTAAGGCTGTCATCACATGGGAAGTCGCAAAGGTCTGTTTTCCTTTGCCCAACAAATTTTTTTTTTTTTGGTGTGATATTTTATTTATTGCTTATCTAGCAACTATGAGATGTCTTCAAGTCATTATGGCATTCATGTTTTCATTTTGTAATCATATAAAGGAAAACATTCATCGTTATGAAATTCGACTGTGTTCTTCTCATCAAATTAGCATCTTTAGGGCGCAGAACAATGTCGATTAGCATGTGGTGGACATGGCTATTCACTTGCGTCCGGTTTACCGCAAATTTATTGTTTCGCTGTTGCTGGTTGTACATACGAAGGTGAAAATATCGTTATGCTTCTTCAAGTTGCACGGTGCGTCTGTTTAACTTCAACCTCCTTTTCCCAAGTTGGCAAATAAACCATGTGATGTTAAATTGCAGTGAGAAATTATCAATATTACAGCTTTCTGATGAAAACAACCAGAGAAATACGGGCAAAAAGTGCTCGCCTAGCAGCGATTGCCAAGTATCTGGTGGGTGATAGGAGATATAAGTCTAATTATCGAATGTGGCAAACAGTTAAATATGAGGATTTGATTGGAGATTTCGAACAAGTCGCTAGGAATCAGGTTAATTTTATCATCCCACATTTTGATTACTTTGTTTTCGGTTCCAAGGAGTTTGATTTGAGTTTATAATTGTAAGCTGCAGTTCAGAACTGCTTAGCTGAAATAGTTGTACTGTTGTTCACCCCAGCAACAACGAATTTGTTGTTAAAATGGAACTTAAGAGTATTTAATGAATTATTTTTTTCTAACTATTCTTCTTTACCAAATTTTTTTATGTAATTGCTTTTCGACAATAATGAGCAGAAAATTTTATATTTACAGATATATTCGACATTTGATTATTTACAAAAGCTTCAAAAAGAAAGTCGTTCTCCTGAAGAAGCGTGGAACTGTGCTTCTGTTGAACTATGTCAATCAAGTCGAGTCAGTTTCTTTAATGGCTTTATACTAGTCGTTTTACCACGCAGTAGCTTCTTACATCTTGAAATATTTCACAAGTGAAAGGTACGAAAATTTTCCGAAATTTTGTGAATGACTTTAGAAATATCGCACTAATTGAAAGAAAAATTACTGATTGTGATTTAAATTGCAATTTAAATCACAATCAGTAATTTGCAATTAAACATTGAAATTAACGACATTCAAGTTTCAAAGTTATTATTCGCAGTTTTAGCTACACATTCTTTGTTTTATGGCAAAAAGTTATTACGCAAGAATAATACAATCTACTGAAGCGGAGATCGCCCGAATATTAGACCTCATTGGCAAACTTTATTTTCTTCATGAGATTTCTGCTCACTCTCACTACTTTAGAAGGGTAATTGTTAACGTTCATTGATTGGTGCATTGTGCTATGTGTGCTGATAAGTAACGTTTTTCAATTACATAGTAACATTTAGTCAGTCATTTATTGCAACTAGCAACAATTAGCCAAAAACATTTATCGCAATTAATAACAATTAGTCAATCATTTATCTTTGCAGCAGACGTGATCAGAATAATCTTTCAAATGTTTATCTAACAGAGATTTAGATCAGAATCTATTTTAACTAAACATTATTAAGGCTGATTATATGTCGGATGAACAAATAAAAAATGTGAGGCAAGATATATATGAAATACTGGGGATTTTACGTCCAGATGCTGTAGCCATAGTAGATTCATTTGATTTTTCGGATCGTGAACTTCATTCTGTCCTTGGTCGACGTGATGGTAATGTTTATGCTGCAATGCTTGAATGGGCAAAATATTCGGAGCTAAATAAAACTGAAGTGAGTAATCGAAAATTTTTTCAACAAAAGAGTTCCACCTTCAAATTACTGCTCCTGAAAGTAGCTAGGTTGTCTGATTACGACTATGGAATTCAACTTGCAAAAGAGAATTTTTGTAAACTCATTTTTTTGCGATCACGTTTCATGACATCTGCTTGACGGTCTAATTGAGTGGTAAATACAGAAACGATGTGAAACCAATAGTTAAATGTTGGCTCTCAGTTTCGAATAGTAATTGTCCAACAAGAAATTTGCTTGACATATATAATGATTGCTTGATGAGAAGGTATGATATTTTACAGATGCAGTATAAGCTAAACTTTTTTTTATAATTTAAACCTTGTAATTTTGAAATTTATTGCTGTCCTATTTTGCAGGTACTTTCAAATTTCAAGAAGTATCTTGAACCTATGATGATGGATGCTCGATCAAGACTTTAAATTTTCCAGTATTCATGTTTCACTTTATTAGATATGTTTAAATAAAATATTTATGTTTATTGTTTGTTGGAAATGGAAAATCCCATGTTCGGCTGTCACTCCGATTTGGTTCCACGTTGCACTCATCCATTATAATCAGAGTTTTTAGTAGAATTTAAATTCACATGGCGAATGAAATATGCGAGAAAATCACTACTGCTTCCATTAGTGGAATGAATACTCCATCGTCATAATACTGTTTATGTTTGGTCAATTTTTTTTCCGCTCAATGGAAACATTATTAAATTTAGCAGTTATTAAATTTGCTCCATTATAATGCAATTATTTCACAGGTTTTATCAATCAGTTCTGAAATTTATTTATGCCCTATTGTCTAGAACAAAATTGTTCAAAATTATTCAGTTTTTAACTTTAGAAATATGGAAAAGCCGAAAGATATAGATGCAGCATGCAATGAAAAACCTCCATTTGTACTCAAAAAATGGAATGCATTAGCAATGTGGACATGGGATGTTGAATGTGATATTTGTGCAATATGTCGTGTGCAATTAATGGGTAAGCTAATTAAATAAATTAGTTGAACATGTAGTGAATGGTTGTTTTGATTTAATTTTTCAGATGCATGTTTACGGTGTCAGTCAGAAAATAAACAAGATGATTGTGTTGTAGTATGGGGTGAATGCAATCATTCATTTCATAATTGCTGTATGGCTTTATGGGTGAAACAGAATAATCGTTGCCCTCTGTGTCAACAGGTAGTTATCTTTATCAAATGATCAATGCTGAGTTGACTATTTTATCTGCTTTATCTAAAAAGATCATTTCAAATTTGTTTGGAAGTATTTGAACGATCAAACCTTGCACATAAATTATTTGTAATGATACATTCAGAAGGTAGCTCGGAAGCATGTAATTTCACGTTTCTTGACTAGTTTTTTAATAGAAATAATTAATTACTTGCATTGTACAGGCAATCTTTCAATAACTTTTCCAGGATTGGCAAGTGCAAAGAACAGGACACTGAATGCAGTGATTGGCGGATTCTCGTTGTATTTTTATAAATCAGTAGTTTTGGATGTTGATCGATGCTAGTTTTATATGATTCTTATAATTATTATTGTATCTCCTGATTTCCGATGTCCTTCGAAAACATGAGAAAATGAAAATTTTCTTATTACTCTTGTATACTTGTTCAGAAATTTGATTCATTGTTTCAAATTCCGTTCTTACTGATGTTTATTGATTTTGTATTCAAAAAATTTTATGATTGCAAATGAAAATTTGATAAATGTTTTTGGCTAATTGTTGCTAATTGCGATAAATAACTGACTAATTGTATGTAATTGAAAAACGTTACTTGTCCGCACATATAGCACAATGCATCAATCAATGAACGTTCACAATTACCCTTCTAAAGTGGTGAGAGTGAGCAGAAATCTCATGAAGGAAATAAAGTTTGCCTATGAGGTCTAATATTCTGGCGATCTCCGCTTCAGTAGATTGTATTATTCTTGCGTAATAACTTCTTGCCATAAAGCAAAGGATGTGCAGCTGAAAACTGCGAATAATAACTTTCAAATTTTTTTTATTTATTTATTTTTTCAATATATTTTGATTCAATAAATTTTATACATTCGTTCAATTATAATTCTTGTCAAAAATCATATTCCTTTAACTTCCGTTACGGAGTGTGTGTATCATTGTAATCTGCTAATAATCGAAATGCATAGCAGGTGACGGTTCCTTTTTGATGTTGACAAAAATCCTTTGTATGAATAATATAAGCGAAATCATCAGTACCACAGATCACTTCATACAATCCTCCAAGAATTATCCGTGCTCTTTGTTGGATTCGTATTTTAGATTTGCTAATATCATCATCCATTTGCTGAACAAATTAGAGTGGTTTTATAAAAGTGTGCTTGTTTTTTTTCAACAATGAAATTTTATCCTTTAGAAATTGCAAACTTGAAACTTTGCTGTCACTAAATCATTCGAATTCGTTCAAAATTAATTAAGATCATATTTCCTTGGATCATTTGCGTGATATGAGAAGTATGTAATTTTATAGATAAATTCTTTTTTAAGACAATTTAGCAGCTAATGTCGTACGTTTTAAATTTAATTGATTAGCAGAAATGACAAACTTCGGTAATGATCCGCCTCAGTGATTCATTATTGCAAACCGGATCAACTTCTCGAAGTTGATCACTACGAAGTGATGTCCTTCGGATATACCGGAAACGGCATGGAATAGAACAGTTTGTACAGCAATCATTCTGTAAAATATTTACATTCCGTGAGAGATATTAAATAATGCTTAAACTTTGGAATATTTAATTAACTCTCTTAATTGTTGGACTATTTCATCTCTTAATTGTCGGAACATTTTGCAAGTTAAGTTTGAAAGCATTTTTCGTGAGCAATTAACTTTCCAAAATAAGAAAAAAATTTTTTTTCAGAGAGAAATCATTGATACCTCTGGTGGCATACGGAAATCATAGATAGGGCAGTTATTGTCATTCGAGGAACAATTAGTTTTTATCAAATATTTAATTGCATAATTCTCGGAGCTTTTTGCTTTCCCATCAGGAAGTCTATCTTCTACGGTAGTTGATTGTTGAGGTGGTTGTTGTTGCTTTTGTTGTTGTCGTTGTTGTTGTTTTTGAGGTTGTGATATTGGTGGTGGTGACTGAATTGATGAATTTTTATCAGTAATGATTGATGGATGGGAAGGAAGTGGTTGACTAGGTTTAGTATAGTTTGCTAAATTTGAAGTTAACGGATTGATATGATATGTTACATCCATTGTACTTCTTGCAGGAAACGAGAAGTACGACGATACGGTTACCGTGTTGATAGCATCATTTTTTGTTTGATAAATTTCATCCGAAAGTTGTTGACCTTTGTAGTTACCTTCGTAGCTTTTGGATAATCCTTCAGGAAAATTGGATCGTTGGTCAGCGTAATACAGAGGTGGTGAAACTGATGGTGGACTAGGAGAAGAAGGGTGTGGAAATGATGGATGTGATGGAGGACATGGTGGTGACGGAGGAGGTGGTAATACAGGTGAGAAAGATGACGTGACAGGACAAGAGATTCCTCTGTGATAAAGCGGACGACGTAAGTGGGGATGAATTGACGGTAAAAGTGGAGATAGTCGACTAAGTAAAACTCTTGATCGATGATTACAGGGATGATTGCTGATCTGGGATTGTGCGGGAAAATATGCTTCTGTTGTTGACAATATTACAAATATCAACATGGAGAATTTTTTTTTTAATTATCTGAAAAAAAATGAAATAAAGTGGAACGATTAGCGGATGGAAGAGGAAATCAAGCACCCATAGGCATGTTATACTTATCACTAATACAAATTTACAAATGATTAAATTAATGGTTTTCAATTAATTCTTCTAAATCGGAAAAATTACAGTAAAAATTAGTAGAACATTCCTTACATGCCATTATTAACTTTTCTGTTTGTTAATTCTGCAATTAACAACACTGTCCGGTCAATCATTTACTATAACGTTCACCGTAACCAAGTTTATTTCAGCATCTTCTTGCAAACCTTTTTTAATTTTTTTTTATTCATGGAATGAAAAAAGACGAAGAAAAAATCTATGAAAGAAATAAAGGAATCGAAAATGGGAATTGTTGCAAATATTGGACGCATGCTCAATGAATTCATTTTAGGAGAATGGAGGTCAGGAGGGGAGGGTTCTGTAAGGAATCTGTTAAGTACCAAATAAAAAGAGTCACGAAATACTCCTTTTCATATTGGTCACTATACCGGTCACTACCACTATACTTAGTATACTGGTCACTATGCACCGGTTATCACTACTCAAATATATCAATGTAATTCAATTGGATCATGATGTGAATTGAAATTGATCAAATTTGTATCAAGCAACCGTAAACATGAGAAGATAGTCCTACGTATAAAAATGAAAATAATAAACTGCTTGCTACTGTATTTCGTTACCATATCATAGGATTTTTTATTTGGTAATTTTGACGAAATATAGAAAATTTCACAGTATGGAATGTCTTTCTTCTCGCATGTCATTCCTTTTTTTCCCTCTAAGGAAATTTATTTCCGAAAATAAATTGGTAAACTTTGGATGAACTGATTTATGATATGACAAATACCGCTAGGATATGTTACTGTAAGATTTCAAGATGAAAAATGGATTAATTGAAATTTAAAAAATATGCAAATCTACACAATTTGTTTTTTGTGTACCTACGAAAAATTCAAAGACTAATTAATTGATGAATTTACAATAAAAATGTTGATAGAATTCGAAAAGGATCAAACTGTTTTTTTTACCAGCTATCAGGAAAAAAACAAAAAGAAGTGTATCAAGAATTCATCAGATTTTTTAAACTGAGTTTACCTACGAAAAATTCAAAAACTAATTTTAAGAATGTTTTTTAACTAAATTTATGAATATTCCAATCAAGTTAAAGAAGAGAATTCCACCTGAGTTCAAGAATATATACATATATTCTAAAATTGAAGACTTGCAAAAAATTTTTTAAGATGGTGAGTTCGAGAGTCTTTTTCCACCAAATTTAAAAATGTTTTTCAATTGAGTTAAGCATACTTTTTTCGGCAACTTCAAGAGTACTTTGTTTGAGTTGAAGGTTTAAGAATATTTTGTTTGATAGTACCTTACATGACTATTTTATGTTTTTGTTTAACGGGATTAAAAGATATTTTTCAATTGATTTTAAGGGTATTTTCTCACTAGGTCCTTTGTTCCAGGTTCAAATGTACTACCTTTGTTTGATCCCTAAGATATGAGCAGTCAATAATCCTCCACTTGTTCTACTCAATAAACCACACCTCTTACATTCCAATGACTTCCACTAATCAACCATGAGGTTTTCTCCCTGTATTCTGGAATATCGCGGTTTAGATTGGGCAGATATAATTGATTGTTACGGGAAAGCTCGAACATGGATTATAAACCTTTATTCGAATAAGATAAAATACAACGAACGCGTTGGAATACAAATATAGTAGAAAGTATAGTATTTCTCTCCTTAGCGTTTGTCCCGCTTGGTTGCAGGGTCCGCTTCTGAGGAGCATTGTCTTCATACGACCGGCT
>JABVXS010000433.1:5529-17910 GCA_013365335.1 Madathamugadia hiepei
CATCAGCGGAATTTGGATGACTGTAAATTTTCGAATCCATGTGCTGGAGATCCTACTCACTGACATGTGACGCCAAGATTTGATCTGATTCATTTTCGTTTATTTCTATTAATCGAATGAATGGAAAATATATTTGCCGAAAAGCTTCAAAACGGAGCAAATACAACTCATATGAAAAAGAAGTAGCGCAATACTCAGTTCAACATTGTTTTAAATCAATAATTCAAGCATATAACGAACAACAAATAAAAAATGAATTATAACGACTTCGATGCCTGAGTTTGGATTGTAGCTTAAATGCTGATTTGTTCGTTCCTCACTGATTTGTACAGGACTACAACTGAATGTTAGCAATAACAAAATCAAGGAGTAACTAAAAGCTACTTGGCACAACTACTACAAACTATTTACTTGCTTAAAGACTAATTTACAATACTCGTAGCTACTTATCATTACAGCACAAGCAAGTGAAACCTTTGTTGTACGTGGTACCACACCTGTAAAAACGAAAAATGAGTGAAAGAATTTGCAAATATTCACAAACTTTTTGGTGCGTACCGGAAATATTTTAAAAACGGCATAAATTACCCGCAAACAGAGCTCTGAATCCCTTCTTTTGACAGAGCTCTTTGAGAACGTCGAAAGAGTGTTTCGACCGAATCTCCATGCTATGACTTTCCTTGATAATTGTACAGCGACAATTTTCTGTCATTTTCAAATTCCCATTACCGTATTTCTTCATGTGTTGTACATTCCTTGTCTAGAACAAACTCAGATCAACATTCAAAAACAATTAATCTGAACACAGTGATATTACAGAAGCGATTATAACAAACATTTATTTCACAGTTTACAACCGGTTGCTTAACTTTTCCTCTGCTGCTTGATTTCTGTCCATTTATTTGGTTTAAAAGAACTTCTATGACATAGAAAAACCTGCACCACGTAAGGTTCTGATCTATATCGATAGTTGGTAACAATGAAGAGTCCGACAAAGTGTGCCCAAGATCAAGATGGGCCCGCTAGCTTTTTAGCGATCATCTCAGAACGTCAGCTTTTAATCCAAACCCCAGCATGTGAAGCTCAATTAGTTTTTGAGGATCTCACTGTCACCGCTCAAGCTTGCTTGGCCTTGGCAGTAAACGTCTGGAGTAAAGAATGTAGGCTATTCTGCATACGTGTACCTTTCAAAAAATTCACAGCGCAAGCTCAATGGATTCATTCAACTTAGATGAAATAAAAACCTTCGTTTGCAAAGCTAAGTCAACGACATAAGTGAAGCTAGTTCATGGGAACTGCCATGATTTATCTTTAGATATTATGGTTAAACATCAGGAATATTTCGGTTAATTAAAACAGCAAAAATTCCGACTATCAAACCAATACATTTAATTCACCAGCAGACCAAATTTTTAGTAGATCAGTTAGGACTTTTCACTAACTCATGTTATTTTTCTCCGTTATAATAATCTCACGCTATGAACAATCACATAAGCCGGATTTCACTACATATTTCCGAATAAATAAAATTGCAAGAAATAAAATGGATAAACTAATAACTTCTCCTAAGGTGATCTGGCGGTGAGTTTTAACGACGTCAAATGGGGTTGTTATAAATGCTGCCACTGAACCAGCTACCGCGCCACACATAAAACTAATAAAAAAATTTGTTTCATGCTGATTAAATTTTTGTACAGCTCTCGCTTTCAAATATTCGTATCCCGTCCAATACACAGCTGCAATTTGTTATTTTAAAATAATCAAATTACAATTAATTTTCAAATAATACATAAGAAATTTTAATTACATGCAAGACCACAAACCGGAAAACGGCATATCTCGCATTAAAGAGGGACACCAACCACGCCACAAACTGATCCATCCATCAGTTGCTTTCGATCTTTGAAAAGCTAGTCCGACATCTGAAAGCAAAACAAATGTGATGATTGTGTCGACAGTAATTACTTTATTCTAAAGATGTTAGGGATTCGAGAAAGGGTTGAACTTATGTAATAAAAATTGAAACTGTGTGCAAGCTTCTGAAATGAAAAATAAAATTGTGTTACAGTGGAATGGAACTTTTTTTTAAGCTAAAAACACAACACACTGAAAAAAGTGCAATGAAAAATTGCCACAATCAATACCAAACATGAAATTACAGCAGAAAATAAGTATAAAATAAGAAATTGAATGCAATAATGCTGAATTTCAATAGAATCTCTGGTAGTTTGCTTCATGAGATTCAGGCATTAGTTTTACTCAAAATCTAAATATTATACCTTTATATGTGAGGCGCTCGCTTTGCATTTTTGTCCTTACTAATTCAACCGGTGAAACAATAGTTAGAGCGACCAGACGAGCCAATGATCCAGCAATTAGAGGAAACCAGCTAGACTGCTTATTATATTTCTCTCTCAACCAGCATAATATATTGTCATAAACCGTGTAATAAAGCACTGTCGCCGGTACTGCCATAACTCTAAAAATTCCAGCTTGAATGTTGATTAGCATTAACTTATAAACACTGGAGCAGCTAAACTTCTAAACCAGATGAATTAAAAAAAATTCCATTGCCTCACAATGTTGGAGAAAGCCCGCTCCATAGTGCGCGAATTCCCTCTGTCTTCGGAATTTTAAACAGCGCATCCTGAAAATTCAATATTTAAGAGGTCTAATACTTCAGCTAAGTTAAGTAAAGTATAATATATATGTATATAATTTCCACTTAAAGTTACAATTATATACATATATATTTACTAATTAATATTCTTAATTATAACATAATATTAAGTTAAGTTAAGTATATACATATGTAAGGCTTGTTGTTATTGCAGTAATTGCAAAAGATAAATGATGGACCATTTAAAATTTGAAGCTCGGAGAAAAAATATTACCATTGTTCCTGTAAAATTTCCTGGTCTTGCAAACCATTCGCACGGTTCTTTAGAATTCACATCGGCACAAGCTGTACACAAATGGTCCATTAAACCATTCGAGTACAAGAAGCAAGTGCCTTTAACGAAAGGGTGCGCTTGTTGTTGCAGCCGTATTTTTACGACATCCATTGGCGTCACTTGAATGAATTAAAATGTATTTGAATTTAACATCTCACGGTAGGAAAAAAACAAAGTGAAAAGGATATATGCGGAGCGAAATTTGGAAAGATATTAAACTGCACAAGCTTGCTTCTTACGCCAGTGAGTGGAAAGCAACAAAAAACAGACTTAACAAAGAGGTTATGACAGCACCGGACGAAGCAGCTATAATCTGCTGGAAAAATGACGTTCTTCCGCAGGAATATTCTTTATCATCATGTTCCATGTGAATCTATCTTTCTTGCCAATTTCATCCAAACTAATCAGCGAACTATTACCTGGAATACTGGTAAGGCATGATTTGTATTGGCTCTGACAATTTCTAGTTCCACTGAAGACATTAATCGTTTTCATACTCCATCAAATGTTCAACAAACACAAATAAACTCAACACCAAATCCTCAAGACATTATGATTCCGGATTTTGCAGCAAATAGATGATAACCTTTGTGAATTAATCATATTTATTAGAGAAAATAAGACGAAGCAGTCCCGTTTCATCAATTTGACGCTAAGAAACAACAAAAAACTGTCATCTGCAAGGGCTCGAAAACAAGCACTTCAGAGGTGTCAAATATTTTGGAAAGTAAGAAAGAAAACCGAACAAGTTGGTGAAAGAACTTGATTAAAAAAAAAATGCACGAACAAAATTCAAAGATCTTATAAATAAGAAAAATATTACAAATTACAACAGCAATCCTTGCCATAATTCATTCAAAAAAAGAACAACAGTTTATTCGAAATGAATATTCAAACGCAGGATAATTTCTTATCCTTAACACAATAAAACAATTGATCAACTGCAACCGCTATATATTATCGTGCCACCCAAATGAAATTTATCGCCGTTATTTTGCAGATAAATTTTTCCAGTTTGTATATCTGTCTTGAACTGAGCTGCAATTACACTCTACTTGCAATCATTTATTTCGATTCAAGCCTAAAGATATGGCTGTTAAAACATGAACTTCTTTTAAAGCTGACAAAACTTACCAGAATCAGGAATGCGCTCGTTGTTTTCTAAAGGATTTTTCACTGTTATGATCTTCCTATCACCACCAAAAGGATCCAAATATCGCCATAAAGTAATAAATTGTCTAGCTAAAAAAAACATTTTCGTAACACCTGTCTCAAAATAGCGACGTTAAAGTACAAGGATCAAAATGACCCACAATGTCAAGTGTATGATAAGCTCCTGTCAAAGCTACCAGAAGTATATGATAAGCTCCTGTCAAAGCTACCAGAAGTATATGATAAGCTCCTGTCAAAGCTACCAGAAGTATATGATAAGCTCCTGTCAAAGCTACCACAATGTCGAATTTATGATATACTTCTGCCCACCAACTGGTCAAGAATGATGTGTCGCAATGTGACTGGTCCACATCAATAGAACAAATAGTATATAAATTTGGATTATTCTCCAAGAGACACGCTTCTCATCAATCAGTTCACAACTGGAACAACGACAATCTCTACAGCTCCGAACACGACTACTTCAACCAGCTCTAATTCTACTTCAATTACCTCAGATTCATTATTACTTGTTTCTATTGTGTTCGTATATTTATAAAGCATTTGTAGTTTATTTTCTTAATCTAATAAAGGTTTATTTATCCAAATTCAAGTTCGAGTTAGAGAGAGATTTCCCGCAACAACTACAACAACAACCCTCAAATCGCGACTTTTTTCAAAACAACACCTACTAAAATTAAATCATAGAAAATTTAGACAAGGAATTTTTTCATCTATATGAAAAATTCAGATCACCAAAATGAGCATGTATTCAAAACCATAAGTTTGTTAAAATATAAAAATGAGACTTACGTTTAATACTTTTCGAAAGTCTTTTCAAACGACGAATAACGACTGCTGTAGTGTCCCCATCCACAATTGGAATTTCAATATCAAAAAGTCCAGAACAAGGGTCCATATTTCGAAGCATGATGGTAATACCAGGCTATAAACGCCAAAAAGTAAAAGCACACTAACACAAATATGGACGAGTAAAAGGTAACAATCACTTTTGAAGTTTATCACAAAAAAATTAAAATACAAGGCTGCTGATGCAAAAACGAAAATTAATGAAACTCAGCGGGGTGCACAGTATCGAATATTCTCTCCTGTGCAAATTAATAAGGAAAAAGGTGAAGAACGATATCCTCATCTTAAACAGGAACGACTAATGCAGGCAGCAGAGAAACGAAGAAGCATGAAAAATCGTAAAAAACATAAAATTTTACGAAATATTAAGAAATAAATGGATAAACGAACTTCGTCTCGTTCTTTATACATTATGGTCGGTTTTCCAGGACAAGTCATTTCTACTACATTTTCTGGTACAACTCCTTTTACATCAGCAGTAGTAACTCTTTCTAGATCCAAGGTCGACAGTATGTAGTTCAAATTCTGGAGTGAGGAAAACATGAAGTTTACGGAGATATGTACTATAGCAAGATTTGAAATGCAATAAATTTACGATTTAAATGAAAAAAAAAAGAATTGCATCAAAACCTGTTCCAGAACTTCTTTCTGATCAAAGTGACAAGCAAGATCCAGTGCTGATTCACCATGCATTGCCAAGTTTTCACGTATAAGTTGAGCAAAAGGCATCACTTTTTTCATAATCTTTTTCAAAGTTTCTACTGCGCCTAAGCGACGAGAAATCTCTTTGTTGTCCGGCAACTCATTATTTCCTTCCTATAATAAAATTGGGTAATTAAACGGGTCGATGAAGTTATCTCTGATATTATAAAGAAAAACCCAAACCTTATACATTCGGTCCAATAAGTCAAGCACTTCTCGTTGCCAAGTTGGGTACTGGTCTGCAAAATATATCACTGCCTCCGACGGTGGATTTACATCCTTGCCTTTCTTTTGTTTCAAATTCATGTGGTTTTTCAAACGCAATCGGAAATCCTGCAAAAAAATTTAAATTATTCGGATTAGGATGAAACTACAATTAACTCAAAAATTCGTTTCGTAAAAGCAATGCAAACACAACATTATTAGAAAACTAATCTATTACAATTTAACAGCAAACCCTGATAGCATTATCCATAAATTCGGCCTTTTTTGTTAACAAATCATCAGTAGGAGAAACGACAGGCCACTTTGCACACACAATGAAGCCATCCTAAAAAATAAGCACTTTACGATTCAGCTTCGATTCCATTTTAACAACAAATATTGTATAAAAACTTCTGATGCCAAAAAAAGACATAGTGAATAGCATAATTCCACTACTGTACCTTTCCTAAAATCTGCCATATCTGTTCACATACATGAGGGCAAATCGGTGAGAGAATTATGACTTGCGTTTCAATCCACTTGAAAACTATATCAGCATGCATTTCCGTATCGCCTCCACAATATTCGCGATATTTGTCGCGATAACTCTAGAAAAAAGCATATTTCAGAATTAATAAAAAAAAAAATGAAGAGAAAATTTCTATCAGTAAAGTCAAACAACTCATGCAACATTTGTAATAATAATGCTCGCTTCAAGTTTATACTTCAGTGCATGATGGCTTAATGAATAACTTTATATAAATGAATAATATATAACTGAAGTACTTAAATCATTTATGCGTACAAAACATATTTTATAAACTTGCATCAAAAACTGAGAAAATAATTACCTGATATTCGAAAAAACCATGTTTTAAAGCTTCCTTAAAGAGAGTTTGTTCATAGCTTTCGAATGTTTTGTGAACCGCGCTATTCATTTCATTGTCGAAAACCTGATCAGCAAAAGTGAATTCTCGTCCACTACGTAAACTACCCTGGTCTCGTAAAGCAACCATTTCACGTGACCAAGCAAGAAGATTGTACAGACGCAATACTGCCGCATCAGCCATATCATAAACAAAATTTGCATCTTCCACATAGTCCCCTGCGTCCTTAAATTTAAAGCGCTTATTCCTCAATTCAAAAGAAAAGCTTGATTATTTGCAACGGGCGAGAGTGTAATAATATGCGACAAAGAATAATTTAAATATAAAAGGGGTTTAATCTTTCTGCTATAGCAAGTAAGGTGAACGAGAACAAAAAAAAAAATCATCGCATCGTATTCCACAAGTCCACTCAAATGTAAAAAAAAAGCATTTGATCTTTACTCAAAGTGAAAAAATTTTTGATTTTGAAAAAAAAAAACTCACCGCTAATGAAATACGCATTCCATCGGCAGAAAACAGCGTCAATGTTTCGCTAAGAGTCAAGAAATTACCCGTTTGCTTGGACATCTAAAATATTTTACTTCAGATGTTAATTGTGGTGAATTGCAACTCTGCTATTTTACTATGTCTTCAGATATAAACATGACTAAGATGTTTAAACCTTTTCATTATTTAGTAAAAGATGCCCATTTGCTCGAATGCTTCTAGGCCACAACTCAGGCTGATCCTTCCAGATTGCGACGTGATTGAACAAATAATAAGTTAGGTGGTTTTGCACAAGATCCTTACCAGAAGCACGCATGTCAACAGGATACCTAAAAAGGTAGGAAAACTCAAAACTATTACAAATAAAAGTCGATGCGTTTGAAGACATTCCGAAATATTTCTGTTGAATCAATACATCAGTATAAACTAAAATTTTAATACATTTGTGCCTTCCAACTAAAATTTTGAGTGAAAAAACAGAAAAGAAAACTCGCCAGTAAAGAAATTCTTTTCTACACATGGCCAACTGTGATTCTTGGACAGGCATCGTTTTGTTATTGTACGGCTTATTCAAGAATATATAGTCCCAGCAATCATCAACCATATCCGATGCTCTGAAATTAAAGCATTATTAATATTATTACAAAATTTGACGATTTCGCCTACAGTTATACGTATAGCTTTTAAAAAGTACTTGATTCCAGCAGGTCCCACGACACTTCCATCAATAACACCACCTTGTAAAAGATGTGCTACAGTATAGTAGGCATTGTATATTGTTGAATCGGAAAGTGATTCAATAAGATACTGCGGATCCCATGGTAATCTTGAACCCAATCCATATGATCGACAACATGCATGCTCATGTAACCAATCAATAGTTGCATCCAAATTTCTCCTCACCTAACAAAAAATTAAGCACTCAGAAATTAATTTACTTTTTTACGGCAAACACAACCCATAATTGAAAATCCCAGTTCCTATTTTTTTAAACTTACATCTTCTGTATATGTATTCAGTTCGGCCAGAGCTTTCTTTGTTTTCTTCTTCCATTGTTCATCACCATAATTTAAATACCTAGAAAAGAGAAAAATATAATCTTATGAATGATTTAATCGAACACACATATTATAAATCAACGCAGTGGAGGATGATTTATTATGTTACAGGGTGGTTTAGGATATTATTTTTGATAATCTTCTACAAAACAAACTAAAAAATCGTCAAGTCTTGTTTTCTCTTGACTGTCTTGCAATGAGAGCAAAATCTGTGCTTTAACTATAGTCCTCCGTAGTAAATGATTAACATTACTACGGAGTTAACATTTTTCCAATGTAAAATAAGGATATATACCACTGATCACACAAAGCCACGACACATTCATCACCGGAACGCGATATAATTCTCTTTTCCGGTTCAACAAACAATGCTGCCTCTCTAGATGCAATCAGTTCTTCTCGAATTTTCTTCCTCACTTCTGCAGTTTTCTGTCCAGCATACTTACCAGTAATCATTATCTGAAAATTTCTTTTTAAAAATAGCTGGAAAAGACAATCAATTTTCCATGTATGCTTGACGAATCAGAAATGCAGACAGAGCATTAAGTTATCAAATACATACACCATCATAGAATCCTTTTAGATACACTTCTTTTTTAGCCTCTGCAAGTTTCTCTCGATCATTCTGACTTTCAATCTTCATTTTTTGACAAATATGAACAGCAGACATTTCTCCATACTCTGGTATTTTCAAAACTGGGACCTTCAACACGAAATTTTATCGATATAACCTTAGCTGTATGTTAACATAGCAAAATTCAAATTCAAAATGCTCATAAAATCACTGCACTGACCATAGAAAAAATATACATTGTACAACGAATAAACAAATACCAAAAAAAGAAAATGCATGACTTACCGGCTCAAATGGCAGTACCATTTCATCCTTTATATTTAATTTTTCTCTTAATGGCTTCTTCCTCTTCAAATCCATTAAAGCCATAAAATCATCCGGTGAGTCGGATGGTACGCTGGTCACAATACCGGTGCCTGTAAGTAGGCAACAGTGGATACTTTTAATTTTCAAAAGCTCGAGATGGAATCTCATCGACCAATTAATATGCAGACAGCCTTTTTAGTGTAAAGATACAAATCCTTTGATGAATTATCGAACTATTATAAGACTGTAATGTACATCATTAATTATTGAGTCTTTAAAAAATAAACCACCTTTGTCGCCTTTAATAGTCAGCATAGGCAATGAGTAGATGCGATCATATTTCGTCAGCGGACTTTTTAATGCCAAACCGAGCAATTGCTTCCCCAGTATCTAAAAATACAAAGTTAATAAAGCATCAAGTTAAAATAATTTTCTACTGTTACGAAAAAGTCAAAGATTCTACATCGATAAGTAAACCGAATTAATGAAAAAAAGAGAGAACCTTTTCAGCACCATCAACAAATCGTATTTTCCCATTTACAGCTGTCATTTCCTGATAACTCATATTCCTTGCAGCTCTTTTTGTTCCTACAAATACTTCATTTTCTTTTTGGCCAACATAGAATGCGCAGTACCTTAAATAAAACATATAACAAAGAGATGAAAATATTATATAAAACTTTCATAATTAAAAGTCGCCAATTTTTCATTTCCATGAATCCAGATAGACTGAAAAACAAAAAAGCAGGTTCCCACTTGATTCCAGATAAAAATTTAATTTTAAATAATTGGATGGAATGAGTTACATACTCAATATCCGGATGTATGAAGCAATTCGTTTGTCCGTATAATGTTTCAGGTCTGAGAGTTGCAGCAACCAGAAAAACATTTTTTCCAGTTTGCGCAAGAAACTCTGGCAGTGGTTCAAGAACCTGAAACAAGAACTTATAAAAAAAAGAGACGTGGTTGGAAATAAATCCCACCTTTAATTTGACGAGAGTATACTCTTGAGGCCCAAAACCTTCGCCAGCCATTCGGTCGTGATCCATGCATGGTTGCCCATCACTTGGAGAATATATTGTGTATCGTTTGCCAAAATCAATTTTTTTAGCTTCACGAAGCTTCCGAAATTGCCAGCAAACAAATGAATCGTAGTAAGGATTGCGATCGGTAGTTATAAATGTACGCCGCCAATCAATCTAAACAAGCTGACCTCAAAAACAAGAAGCTCGGAACATTGGATGAAAGGTATAAAAAAGTAAAACAAAACACGGTTTTATACAAGGATCTCCAAAATCATTCATTACAACGAAAAATTCAAAGCTAAGAACCTTAAGACCCATTCTTTGAACATCACTAATACAAATTTGTGGAAAATAATCAAGCCAGTGACTCGCTTCTGTAAATTTAATGATTTCGGAATCTTCTAAGCCCAAAACCTTCATAATTTGCCACTGATATTTCGCTGATCCAGTTTTTGCAACAGCTTTACTCTAAAATACAACATACGAAAATGATACAAAGAAGGCAAATTTTGGAAATTCGAAACAATCATAAATGCAGACCTTTTTCCCTCTGCTTTTGTCTTTGACAATTTCATCTATGGAATTCTGTTCTTCGGTTGACACTATACTATCATTATCTGGAAAACAAGGTGGATATCCGAATTCTTCAACCTCCCTCTTCAGTTTATCAGCACAGACTTTGATTGGCATCCCAGTGCAGTGCAAACCGAAAGGAAACATACAGCGTTTTCCCAGTAATCGTTGAAATCCTATGGCAAACTGAAAGGATTCCCATAAAAACAAGACAAACTTTGTTGCATTAACAATAATAAATGAAAACATTTTTTGTGAGTGTTTAATTTGAAGTTTGAAACATGATTTACCTCCATAACTGTAATTGTAATAACTCATTGCAATTTACGCAAAATTATTGATTAAACAGAGCAAAGTGTGAGTAAAAAGAACCTCTGCTTTCGATATCGTGAAGGAATGTCCTAAGTGAAGGCGACCATTCATATATGCATACGGTATGTTTGCTGTATATTTGGGCTCAGACCTGAAATTTTTTATAAAAAAGTCACTATAGAATCTCTTCAGATACAAGAAAATTAACGCATTATGATGTATATAAAGGTGGAAAAACGAAGTAGTTCAGAAGTATACTTGTCGTTGGAAGCGTCGATTTCGAACACTTTCGCATCTGCCCATAACTTCTGAATCTTCGCTTCCATCTCCAAAAGTTCGGCCACTTTTCTTCTTTCTTTAACAGCCATCTTCGCAGTTACACTTTCGTTTTCTTTTCTGGAACAAAATATAAATTAAAAAAATACATGGCAAGTCATATTTCACGATTAACACTCAGAAATTTGATAATTTTTCCGACAAAACTTCATAGCTGTATTAATGAAAGGATAAGACGGTAGAGTACGGGTAAAATTTGACAAAAAAAGTGATTGTCTCTAAAAATAAATATAATTCCGAGCAAAAATTTCCCGAGGAAAACAGTTTTCTCACTTATAATCTTAGAAGAAATGTTAAATGAATCATTAAATCACTAAAATTCATGATGACTCCTGCCAACGTTTCAAGCTCAAAAAGATTTCAATAAAATTGAAAAAAAACCATTCTATGACATTCTTTTCATTCTTTCAATATAAAAATTCTGCCCAATCATTTCAACAAAACTTAAATAAAATCTGATGAACTTGAAGAATAAAAGTACTATGCAATGGAGAGTTAAAAGCAATAAGTAGTCTAAAATACAATCATTCAAACTTTCGCTCTCATTATTATAAACCTTTGCCCATAACTTTTAAACCTTCAACCTCTAACACGGAACCCTTTTCCTTTCTCCGGTACACTCACGCACCATCACATTAGCCCATGTGGTATCACAAACAATTCTCGACCTCTAACCCTTTGACCTCACTTTTCTACCACCTTGAAACAAACGCGTCGCACTTATGTCACAATTTGTGAAATGGAACCTCAAGATATTTTGCGGATGATACCCACTGGGTGACAACGGACGGAATGGAAACGATACCATCCGTTCGGATCAGATTAAAAGCGTGACTTACGTCAAAGTAGGAGGCCTTTTTCATACCAATATATGTAGCGCAGAGACGTGTTACGTTTCCTTTGATTCTTCATTGTCAATTTGTTTCGATGTGAACTACGTCA